>JANFAB010000226.1:0-61694 GCA_024613165.1 Pisolithus albus | reverse complement strand
GGTGTCGTTCCCTGAAAGAACGTATGACAATTACATGCTACGACTTCCAGCTCCAGGCGGACGAGCGCCTGCGGTTCTATCGCATCGAACTGGGATTGCTGCAGTTGTGACACGATCAACTTCTGCATTTGCGTGGAAGCTATCTCTGACGAGATAGCAGGAATGTCCGGAGCGCCATGGAATTGGTTCGTCGGTGTAGGTGGTTTCACGACGCCATAGAGTGCTGGATACCCTGGAATGGGGAATTGCGCGGCATACACTATGGGTGTTGGTTGGCCAGCTGCGGTGACATAGGCGGGATACGGCCCCTGGAAGGCATACATGGGATAGCCTGCGAACGGCGTCGACATGGTGGTGGGAGTCTGAGGCTGCATTAGCAAGTGTAAATTAGCAGTGACCTATTTCACGGCACACTAAGTGGGAGTGCGAAAACGAGTCAGGCCAGCATTCTTTGCAGACTGGATGCTTCCGCTCTTTTCTCTGACACTGCCATTGTAGACCAAACTGCTATTCGGATTCAAGAACCTCCACAAGATGGGACAAGTGCTCTCTGGCTCATGGCCCATCATGCCAGCAGCAGCCACGCCCAAACATATGCTCAACGGACCACTGCGACCTGCTCAGATCCAGACGCAATCCTTCCGCGCTAATAGACCAAATATCGCTGGACCTGATATCCCGGAGCCTCCGTATCCAATACCGCTGGAAGGTGTCGTCCAGCGTGGTTTCGGCAGAGGAAGTAAAGATCTTGGATGTCCGACCGGTCAGCACTTACCCTGCTCCTCTGTGGGGGGACATGGGACTGATGGATTGACTGTGTATCACAGCTAATTTACCCGATGAATCGCTGCCAGGCATGGTGGCAACGGTGGAACCCGGCGTATACTACGGGTATGCACAAGTACTTCCTCCAAAGGACAGCAATCGCGTCTACGATCTGAAGACCATCAAGTCTGGCCGATGGTAATGAGCCTTGGTTGGAATCCATTTTACAAGAACGAACGCATGACCGCGGTATGCAGACTTGCAGTATAGGGTGTCCTTGCTTATCGTTTCCTCTCTCAGGAAATTCATATCATGCACGATTTTACAGATGATTTTTATGGGTATAACATGAAAGCTTTGGTATTAGGTTACATTCGCCCCGAGTTAGATTACACGTCGCGCGGTAAGTGAGAGCGTAACGTGTCATCGTCACGACGCTCAATCGCAGCAACAGAGGCCCTCATAGAAGACATTGAGATAGACAAGAGGGTTGCACTGGCTTCGTTGGCGAGGCCAGGATACAAGTACACTTCAGATCCATTCTTCAGCAATCGCGACGAGACCTGAGATCAGGGGTCTTGGTCATATTAGATCTCTTGCGCACATACCATAGAAATTGTGTACAATTCATACCAGCTGAGGGGGCAGGGAAGTCGGTAACTATTGTATAGTCATGCACTGTTCCTAGAATCCACGATAGACCAACCAGCTGCTAAGAGACTGAAAACTCTCGTCAGCGCACTGGACTCGAAGTAACAGTCGAGGAACTGACCTGTGGACTATAGTCGTCTAGCCTTCTTGGCTCTCGTACCACCAACCTTTATGGGTGTCCTGTCCTCCACCTCCGTGACCAACGGGCGCACCTTCTCACCTTCGCTGGTCAAGAATATTTGCTCCACGGCCGTTCTACCCTTCCCAAATCCCCTGAGATGAACGGAAAGGGTTATAGGCCCTTTTTCTTGGATTATTTCCTCTATCCTACGAAACGCGTGTACCGCACACTGATAGCCCGCTTCCTGAGTGCTCCTGTTTACACCCTTGAAACGACAGCTTCCTCCAGACCACCATCCCCGTGGGACGGGACGTCCCTTTGGGTCAGCGAGATAGATCTTCGTGTTGTTCGCCGAGAAGTGTGCATGGAAGTGGTACATTGGCGACCCAATAGTTTGTTTATTCGGTAGAGGACTTGAAGGTGCAACCGGGTTTTCGTCACTCCACTCAGATGGGGCTCTTGGACGGACTTCTGGTGCGACCGGACGCGGTTTGTCTATACCCATGTCGGCAAATAAGTCATCAGGGAAAGCCCCAGCTCTGGAGGTTGTTGCGTGGATGTTTCTTGTCTTCTGAAAAGCCAGCCGCGATACCCGCAACACAGATGGCCGTAGAGACAGGACTGTAAGGGCAGCAGCGGACATGTCGTAGGCTGCTCGGTCGCTGGTGAGCTTCAGTTGGTTTGTAGCCGTGGGAAGAAACGACCTTGCATCGGACACCACCGGAATCACCGCACTCGCTCGTCTCTCCAGCAAAACTATACGCCATGGCTGTAAGCACGCGGAAACATCTCGTTCGCAGTCTCTGAAATGTTATTTTCCACCTAGTTTGCCGACGCTTTCTACAATACGATAGTTAAGCGCAACAGTGAGACCGGAAACCTCATGCCAAGTGACCCATCCACGAACTTATTTTTTTCCCCTCCTCTTCTTCACCAGGTGTTTTCGTTCCCGCCATCTTCGCTGGTGCGTTTGCGTTCAACATGGGCTTCGATATTGCGATATCAAAATTCTGGGATCATTGGAACAGAGGCGTAAGTAATCGGCCATGTTCCTGTCTTGACACCTTTCCGCTCACCCTAGTTTTCCAACAGCGCCAATGGAAGGATATTCGTGGTCGCTATATTCAAGATGCTGACGAGTCGTAATACTTGCCTAGGGGCATAGACCATGTTTCATTTTGCCCAATATACTGTTTTCCTGTCAACACTTCACAGCAGCGCCGTATGAGCCGCGGAAAGAAACGTGCGTCAAGGGGTTGTAACCAATCAATTCCCTTGCACGAAAGCGAGATTTCGACAGCGACTGTTGACGGTCAATCAACACCATTTATGAACTGATAGATGTCATCCTTCGTGGAAAACCCCTTACTTGCACTCGACAGACGTATGAGGCGGCGTGATGTCTACGAGAGTGAATTGATAGAATACGATGCAAAGGATGTACAATGCGTATGTGCGTGGGAGTGACAAGCGAACTCTAGTGACAGGACTGAACGATGCGAATGAGGCGAAAAAGAGAACAAAGACAGCAAAAACAAATCGGACGAGGGAAGAAGGCAGCGAAGATGTTACAAAGAAAGAAAAAGAGGCAGATTTGGCACAGGAACACAGAAATGAAGAAGGAATAGCGCGGAAGATGACACCGACCAACAAGGTATAAACTGCGGCGGCAATAGTCTAAAAGGTTGACAATGCGTGGTCATGTGGATAGCATGCCAGGGTCCTCGTCCGGTGCGATGGTCCCAAAAATTTCGACAAACACCTCCTTGCCTTCAGTTGGCAGAGGTGGGAGCTGCGGGACGTTCACGCCAGGGTCGTCCCTTGACATTTTCGTTCTCCGCATGCGTTCCTCGTTCCAGATCTTTTCAAGAGCCTCCGTTAAATTCTTCAACCCAAAAAGAAACCCACGGTCAGGTTCCTCAGGGTAGTGGGGTGGGAAGCGTGCATAGATAATGCCTGTCTCTTCGTCTACTTCCGCTTGGTACCCCTTCGAACTCGACACCTGACGGATAACCTTGCGGCCTGCTGGTGGCGGATACGGTGCCCAGTCATGCCCGGTTGTCGTATGTGCGAAGTCCACGATGCGGACGTTGACTTCCCCGCGCCTGCGTTTGCCACTTGATCGCTTTGCAGCTGGCCCCAAGAGCAAGTCCTCGCTATGGGTTCGTCTAAGCGATGAGCTCTTGCTGTTGCCATCAAGACGGGCGCTAGCTCGTTTCAGGGACTCGCCTCTCTTACTGCGCGGGGATAATTGCTCCTGTGCAGACTCTCGAAAATTTTCCAGTACATCGTGGTCTCCGTCGTATATCAGAAGGAGACTACAGCCATAGAACCGAAATCCTTTAAGGCGATTGATGATGCGTGCGAGCGCATACAACTTTTGGAGTAGGACGGGAATTTGCCACACTAACAAACGCTCGCCATCATGGAAGAAGGTAGCAAGCACAGATGGAAAGTCTTCCGCACGAATGTCACGGCCCATGTATTTATCTTGTGTCACATATGATTGAGTGACATTGTTCCACACCTTCATAGGTACTCGTCAGCTATCTCTCAGTCGATATTCCCCACGTTGCGGACTTACCTGCATACCACACACCCGGACTCCAAGAGGTCGACTTGTTGTACGATCACATTTCTTACGCTGGCTTTTCTTTTTCGACGACGTCGCGTCCATCCCGTACTGCCGCGTCCCCATCTTCAAATCCAGGACGCATGAACGTTTTAATCGACCCGTGAGATCCTCCATTAGGATGAAGTAATGTTGGCGTGTGACCGGGTCACCACTGTGGTTGCGAGACTGTGGCCCATTCAGAACGGGAGAGACGGAATGTATCGGCGGCACTGGTAAGTTGCAGGATCGCGAACGGCTCCTTCCACGCGACAAGGAAGGGCCAAGCCTGAGTTCTGTCCCCCTCAAAAACGTCGTATGCTCCACCCCGCCGGCGCCGCCCGAACTAGTATAATCTAAATCGGCACAAGTATCCTGTCCTTCTTTTCCATCCATTGCGCTCTCGCTCTGTACTCGCCGGACGGCCGAGACAGGACAACAGTCCTGCTTCAATTGCTCAATGGGCCATGTGCGCAAGGATGACGGGGCTCGACGAGTAGCTACACCCGTGGGGTGGCCCATTGACGGGGTTGGCTCGTTTGTGTCTTCCATCTTAGCCGCAGAAGAAGACAAGCATCTCTTTCCGCGCCGCTGGAAGCGACGCAATATGGTATTGAAGACGTGGTCCTTTAACTTCGTGTTCACAGTCGTCGAGCCCGTACCTCCGAACCAGCCAGGCATCGACGGCTGCGAGACATTTGATTCGGCATGAAACTGACACAAGTCACGACCAGAAACTTCGCCATCCAGTGGTTCGCGAAGGTATGAAGGGGAATCGACCGTAAACGCGGGGACGGTCGCATGACGCGCAAGGGGGCTGCGCTTGAACGACGACGTTCGGTCGACCAGCATCAAAGCGGGGCTCGAAGCTGTCGCGGCATTGGCATGCATCGGAGTCGAGGGGCCTCGGTTAACGAGGGACGACGTAGAAGAATACGGTTGCGAATGCGAGCGGTTCCGCAAGTTGTTGGTGTTGAACATCCACTTGGGGACGATATGTCTGTTTCGATCCAGGACAACCTCAGGCATCTCTGCCTCATCCGACTCCATATCTCTCACGTCGTCCTCCTCTGGAAGGCTTGGAGGGATCGAGCGTGACACAACGTCCCCATGATGGTCATGTAAAGATTGACTCCTTGTGTGTTGTAGGACGGATGGATACGAGATTGGCGCTTGTGCGGTCGGTGTAGTGGAGAGGTCTGTGGTTGGGGGAGTGGACGAACCCTTCGATACGCGCCGGTAAGTGACAAGCATTACTCCCAAATATCGAGGGATAAAGGATAGTAGTGGTGGAGCCTCCTGCTCTACCGCCTCGTAGAACTGGTTCTCCCGTGAAACGAGAGGCTTAAGAGGAATGTGTGAGGAACACTCTGAAGGGGATGGTAACAGATCTTACCTTGCAAAGTGCCCTTTTAGTGAACTTGTATATGGCACTGTGTCCGCCAACTTGGTTCCGAAAGGGTCGAAGCGGGATATGGGGCAGGCTTTCTTGTGACTCGCTGAACGTCATGTCCAAATAATTGCCATTCCAGGGATCAGGAGCGTCCATAAACTCGCGTTCTTTGTATCGTGGCAACAAACGTTTAGCCTCATCATCGTCTTCCATCAAGGGTGAAGGAAACGCATCCGGAGAGGCAGGATGTTCTGATGTGCCGGACGTGGTGGATATATCGGAAGTAATTGACGAGGTTTCCCAAGCAGATTCTTCGTCCGTGGACCATGGCGAACAGGGTCGGTAGTCAGACGCAATGAACGGTGGAGGGGAAGAGGAGGTCCGGGAGGCATACGGCGCAAGGGTATGGGAGAGCAATTGTGATTGTAGCGATTCGGGTTCCAGGGAGTTTGGTGGTTGGTTTTCGGAGGTGTGACGCTGTGAGAGAACGGCATCACGATCCGAAGGGAAACTGTAGAGGGCCAGAGGAGGGATATGATTTGTGGGACAACGTGAAGGCGACGGTGACGGTGGATACCCTCTGGAACGAGGGCGAATGCAGGGTGACGGTGGGGCATGATTGGATGAACGTTCAGGGGTATCGGGCTGGTGGCCGAAAATGGGCCCGGGGACGTTGAATACCCTGTCTCGACGCCGACCACGGGTATAAGGTTCTGTATGTGAGGTGATGTCTCTACTCCGTGGAGACGGGTCACCGGAAGGCTTATCACGGGCATTCAGTCTTACATCCTGCTCGTTGGGCAGACCAGGTTCTTTGCTGACTTGCTGGTGAGTAATTGCATCGACTGTCTTGACACGCTCCAAGGCTGTCGAGCTGCGTTCTCTCCGGATTGCGGCTGTCTCCGGATCCGGCCAATCAGCGCGTTTGACGAATTCGTACTTGGCCTCCGCGACGTTTTCGACGTGATGTGAAGTGGAATGCCGGCGATGATTGGTACCCGTGTCGGTGTCAGGGTTGTCGCGAAACTCGGAAATAGGGGTAGATTCCTTGAAGAGTTGAAGAGATTCTGCCACCTTGCGACCCATGCTTGCACTGGGTAGTGGTTGGGAAGCAACAGTCGGAGAATTGCTAACGGACGAGGAAGAAGAACCAGATGAGGATGAGGATCTGCGCGTCAGCGACGGGGGTTGCTGTGCTAGCGGGGCTGACCGATCGGAAGTGGCATCACGTTGGGAGGAAGGTACGGTGAGGGAACGTTGGCTTCTGCGTGCCCCGGACCGTTTGGGTGGCATGGGAGGTGGTGTGGCATCGGACTGTCTAGTAGACCACTGCACCGTATGGGATACGGAACGTCGGAAGGGTGGTTGCTGTGGGTCGACATGGTCGTCTGGCTGAGGCGAGGAGGAGACGGTGTGAGAACCAGATGGAGGAGGAGACGGCGGGAAGTGGTGGTAGCGATGCATGGCGACTGGCCGGGTCGAGTCAAGCTATGAAACCGAGACCACACGGAGATATCACACACGTACCGGTGTGTGTGGGGAAGTGGGGGTGGGTGGAACCGTAAACGAGAAGGTTTCGACGCACTGATTTTATGGTGTTTTCGCAGCGAGTCAAGCCTGGACGCAAAGCGGAGGGATTTCAGTTAGGTTTTTCGTGACTTTCATGACGATATATTGGCGGAAGACACGTGCCACCGTCATCCAATTATCTCTGCTGACTAAGCAACGTTCTCGGTGAAACCAACTTGGACACAAAACAAAGATGGAGGGGAAACAAAATCTTCTCTTCTCGGTCAAGAACGACGCATCTTCAGAAAATGAAAACGTATTAGACGGGCGTGGTGCGTCCAGCCAATCCATATGGGCTCGGTCCCTTTTTGACCGAAACCGGGGTTGGCGGTGCCATGGGTCTCCGCGCACGTTTGTCCTGCACTGTGTCAACATTCGCTGCCTCTTCTCTCCACCACATCACACGGATCACACCGAACTGCGTCTTTCCCCCTCCCCCGTGCACGCTGACCTGTCGTCTCCGAGGCTCTGTTAAACGGAATTCCGCCAGCAGCATGCCACGCCTTCCACTCTCCCCTTGCGGACCTTTTCATCGCATGTTGGCAACCACCCCTCGTTGCAAGCCTGGACCACCGATGCACGGAAAAGGATACGTACACCGTAATACACAGCTACTCGCCTTCCTCCATTCACCCCTTTATCTCCTTCCAGCATGTCCATTTGGACAGACCTCTCCCACCACGGTTAACAGATTGTCAAGGTGATAGAGCGCAGGCGATTGGCCCCATCCCAAGTGCCTGGAGTCTCGCGGGGACATCTCTTCCCCTGAAGCATGGCATTGACTTCCCGACCAAGCACTTCCAGCTTGTGTCGTCGTTCTTGTCGACTTTCAAGTCAGACCAGTTTCCCGACACAGTATCCAACGTGCCAGCCTACCTAGACGTAACAAATCGCGTCATGGGTAAGATATCTTACTCCGTGGAGTTATCTTTACGTCTTCGACACATTGCTCAGACCGCTGTCGTTACGCAGTCCGTTTGTGGTATGACCACACACGGCTTGCTATTTCTGGTCGTCCGGTATCATTCTCACCCGGTCTCAATCCTTCGTCTCGTACGTACGGTAGATTTTCGGGTGTTTCCAGGGGATTGGTATCCCATACAAAAAGCTTGTTGCGTTCGGCCGTCATTGATGGTGTCCTGAACGAACTGCACCGATGACGTCCATCCTCAGCAAAAAGCGATGACGTGTCTGAGTCAGCGGGGTTGAATTTTTCAAACTCCGACAGGGATATTTAAGTCGCTTTACCTGCCGCATTGTACTGGTTTGCCTCTCTTTCCTTGACTAGTACGACAATATATTTTGTTGGGGCATTCTGTAGAAAACCATCCTTTCTTCTGTAGGTTACCCTTGCAGTGAATGGCATCACTGTGCTAACCTGTTGTCCATTCTTAAACAGTGTTAAAGCACATCTTGTAGGGTCATACCCTGCTCACTACCTAGCAGGTCATTAACAACACATACTCCAGTTCTCATGGCTCCCAACCACATAGCCACCTTATCACTTCCAAGTACCAGAAAAAGTGATTTGGCTTCTTCTGATGCTGTTGGGCAGCATGGTAGAGATGGTTCTTCCATGTTACCAACCAGCCATCAGAAAACAAAGGCTGGGCTACAAGTACAAGTGAACACAAGGCACCTTGCTGCCCATCATCTGAAAGCATACCCTCAATGTTCAGTGGATATACCTTCATGTAAGTGTTCCTTTGCAAGTTCAATATCAGTACTTGACTTGATGATGACCAGCACAACATGCCCACGAATACCCTGTTCATGACTCCCATGTCTCATCTTCACATGTTCTGTCAGGCAAAAGACTGCCTAGGGTATGTTTATGTTGTCCTGTGTCAATCCATCTGATCAACTTCAATGTAGATGCACAGTTCACCATCATCATCACCACCACCACCACAGCAGATAAAGCCCAGTGCTGTGCTGGGAAAGCGCAAGGCAGAGGTGCTGGACCTGGAGCAACTCAGGGCTAATAAGTCACACACAATTCTGCTTGATAGCAACCATGGGCAGTTACCTGGTGTGCCTGGTACCTTGGAAGTTGGAGGGGATGAAACAAACCTGAACAATGAGGGAAATAACCTCAGTGTGTTCACCAATATGCCACCTATGCCATCCTTACCAGACAGTGGTGAAGATGCTGGATCTCCAGTAGCTGCCCCTATCCCAGGATTTCATCACAAGAGTTCCATGGAGGGGACCCTTTCCCTTGTTAGTCCCAACAAGTCCCTGGAGCCTACAAAATCCCATCATGGAGCGATGGATACCACCCCCATTGCCAACATGATTCCAGATAAAATACCCAGAGGAGATGAGACTTCAAGACTTTGCAAGGGTGAACAAACAGTGGACAAACACCAGAGATCTTGCAGCAGTGATGCTACATCATCAAACACTTCCAAATCACTGGAAAAGACCCAGACACCCTCTGCTGAAGGTTCAGAGGGGAGTGAGGATGAGGGAAAGCAGCAGGGAAGCCGGAAACTCAACAGGTTCATTCATCAAGTGCAGGAATGGGCAGACATGTTGGAGGATATCCGAGCTGCACGGGGTGGGACCCTTGCCTTCGAGATATTCGGTGATGAACCGGTAAGAGCATGTCTCGACCTCTCCACGGGCAGTTGACCTAGGAATTCATACAGACTGATTGCCCAAAGCTGTTGCATATCTTGCAAGAGATAGACGCGAAGAAGAACTGGATCACGAAGCAAGAAGCACAATCTACTCGCCTCGCAAAAAATTTGAATTTAGTACTCAAGACATGTGACGCTGTGGATGAGGCACAGACTGTGCACATTGGACAACGCATTCTGGACAACTTTGCACAGAGATTCCTGAACAGGAGGTATCCCGATGACAGCACTGGGAGCGACGGGAACTAAGGAATGCCAGTGGCAAGCGGTGGGATTGCCCGGCGACAACGTGAGAGGCGATGGTGTCAGAGCACAGCGCTTTGTATCTGAGCATATCTTATCCGATGATCTGCTTGGTGCAAGCTACGACACGCAGTTTGGCCCGCAAAGGCGCTGGCGGTCCTATTTTAAAGATCCTTCATCAGTTGTCCACCACGTCCCACAGATCGATATGTAATCTTCTGTAACATTAGGACATCGTAGACTGTACAAAGACCAATGACACTCACTCGAAAATAGCCCCCCCCTCACTTTGGGTAAGACGTGACGGTAGATCCGGCGTTAAGATGCAGAGTGGTGGCGCACTCACATAGAACACGACTGACATGGCCTTACTCTGATCCAAAGATAACTGATTAAAAAACGGCGCCCCTTGATTCGATGTTAAGGGAGACCGCCGAAAGAACATACGATAAAACCTAGATACGTAGATCAACGACATGGGTCGAGTCTGACCTCGTTTGACATAACATCACGAAATCTATCATACGTACGTCGTAAGGGGGACATGTCTATGGGGGTGGAGTGCGTGTACGATGGTGTGGACGAAGGGTTGGCAAAAGAAATTTGGAAGATAGTGGCCATGCCCAACGGAGGTATGGATGCACGAGTAGCTGGGTACGATATGAGTACTGATAAATAGAACAATGCATTGCGTTGAGGTATGAATGGGAGCGATTGTGAGCGAGAAGCCGAAGTAGTGTCTGGATCCGCAACCTGTGCACATGAAAACCGAACAGATGTTAAGCCAAGCGAAGTGTCAGACGTGAGGTAGATTGAAACCAACTGCAACCAGAACAAATGGCGAACTCGTAAGACCCAAGCGAAGAAAAACCCTAGTTTGAAGTACGGATGACCTACCAGGGCTAACAGACGTCAATCTCGATGTCCTCGTCGCCCGGTTGGACAACTTGTACGACAGATCCAGCGTCCATCGTGTCGCCGACAAGTGGGTCCCCTCTTGTCATTGAATCATCGATGGAATGCACGGCAGGAGCGTCGACCCGTCGCTTCTTCGTTACCCGTCCATCTTCAAAACCGTCATCATCAACGATGATCATGGGACTTGTTGGTCGCTCAGGACCTTTCCCCAAGGTGCTTGTGGATCCGATATCCGCAGAATGAATTGGTACTGGTACAGGAGGTCGGTTGTCCACGGATACTGGAACAATCTCTTTAATCACAGATGAATCCGTCGTTGGGCGCTTAGATCCGGCAATCTGAAAACCCGGCTCCCTGGCGAGTAACCCTTTCGAAGGTGACGATGACGAAATGGACTGTGGCTGTTGAGTGTGAGGTTGTGGTTTAGGCGTTCCTTGGTTACCTCGCGGAGGAAGGGGTGTCGTCGTAAACGGGCTGGACCGCTCAGCCCCCTCTGCTTTACCATCTCCCTGTTTACAGTTCTTCTCACCAACAGCTTTGCGTTTCTTGCGACGACCCATCCGTTCTTTCAGATATCGGACGATGTGACCCTGCAGTACTTCCAATGCTCGCTGGGCACCCATTTCTTCAAGCGCCTTGAGCTGCTCGGGGGAAAGCGAAGAAAAGATAAGAGGAGAAAGTACAAGAGTGTTGTTGTGCAGAACGATTGGGGGTGGATCGTCTGTCGAGCCTGTGGACGAGGAAGAGTTTGATGGGGGGACTGTCCCCACCACAATGGGCAAGCACACAGATGCTGGAAGGGCAGATAGAGGAGATGGAGTACCCGAATTTGACGCGGACGGAGCCACCGGATCGGCGGCAGTGCCAACAGCAGGTAGATGATTGACAGTCGGATTTGGAAGGGTTGAAGGATGTGCAGTTGACGATTCCTTATCCACTAGGGCACCAACCCTCGAAAACGCGACTGGTTCAGTTTTCGGCCTTCCACCATCTGCAGTAGCCACTCCACCCGACTCCGTTGGCACTGCCACGGCACCCGCCGCGAACGCAGATGTCCCAGGTGCAGTTGCGGCTCTTGATGGGAGGGACAGTGGCGTAGTCGTCAATGGTGGTGGTAACGGTCCGTGGCCATTCCTCACACTCCGTTTGAAGGGAGGTTCCAAGGCAATCGTCTTCTTTCTCTTCCCGTCCTTACCACCAGCAATAAGAGGAGCTTGACCTTGGATGGTAGCCTGCGCCTGCGATTGAACCTGGGCGCGGGACTGAGCGTGAGCCTTCGCTTCTTGTTCCTCGAATGTATGCTCAAATTGTTCGTCTACAGACCAAAAAAATCCTTTTCCGTGTTCGCCAGTCGAGCGTTCCATCTTCCTAAAAGCACGTCCAGAGGAAAGGTTATGGCGAACAGAGTTCTGTAAAGAGAAGGGGTCAGTGGCCAGCCGGGTCCAATAGCGGGAAAGTGGAGGGGAGGGGTCAAACTGTTAATTGGCAGCGAATCGTGCCTCTGGGTTGACCCTGATCTTGGAACTCACCTCCCAGCCAGATCCTTCATTGTACCTATACCACTCGTAATTCTCCATCATCCAACCGCATATATCTTGCAGGGTCGCTTTTCCACCCATCCCCTTGATAGCACGATAGCAAAGTTGAGCATATGTAAGTGGGGGTTTCGGTGGCATAACTTCGGGTTTAGGTAGAGATGGTGCAAGCTTCTTGCGCTTCTTCGAGGTGGGAGCAGTGACAGTCGCAATGAATGGTGTAGTGCCACTCTTTGTGGTCGACCGAGAAATTGCATTGGAATTCGGGAGATGAGGTTCCGGAGATGGAGAACGCTTCGGAAGTGGACGCGGGAGAGCATCCCGTGGAGGAGGAGAATGCGAGGGAAGCGAAGATGGAGGGGAGATAGAGGTAATGTCGACAGATGGCGAACGTGCACGTTGCATGGAAGAATTGGAGGACGGAGAGGGGGAATCATGGTGAGCTGGAGGAGGGAGGACAAAATGAAATGTGCGAGAGGCTATCTGTATCTGTGATCTGCAATGGGTCCGGGAACTGAGTGGGGCAAGCTGGGATGAGGGAGCATCACGGCGCACCTTTCGCCGAGTGGCACACGACTTCCGGCACCTGACCATACACCGTCAACCCACGCACCATTCCTGCCGATGACGACGAGGATAAAGCGCTCCTCTTCCTCTTCGTATTCGATTCTAGCGTGCAACCTTGACACGCTCTTCAAAGGACCGAGGTCGACGTCGACCGGGCTGTAATTCGGAGCAGGAGCGTCCGCACCGTCGATGGAAGAGGCACCGGGTGGAATGCACCTACGACCTATGGTGACGGTCAAGGTCTGGAGGTAGAAGGTGATGTTGGGAAACACAAGTGAGTAGTAGGCGCTGATCTTGGCGGGGGCGTCGTCGGCGTGAACGTCGTCTTCGACATGACTGTGATTGAGGTCGTTGTAAGGCGTGGCAGGGGACACTACAGAGGGCGACATCGAGGACCGTCGTCACTCCGTCTGTTTAGCTGCCCAGCGTCTAGGGCGACAGACCCGGCAAATCCCGACCTACGGCCCCTTCCACTCGTATCACGTAAGCCCTCCGCACGTGACTCGCCCTCCCCCTCTCTCGATGTCGCTGGCGGAGAAGGCGACGAAGGAGATAAGCTCTCTGGCAGACAAGGATGTCGATTCTACGGACACTGAGCTGAGGTATATGGCCTATGGTGCCCGTCTGCGCACTGCTTTGAGGGCCACTCATCGGTACATCGCCTACGTACGCACTCCTGCATTCGTAGACTGTCCAGCGAGGTCACTGACCACCACAACCAGACGAGTGACGTTGGTGAAGCCTTTCGTCCCCTCATCTCACCCGTAGTTGTCAAGGCTGCATACGGCGTCTCTTGGCTATACCTCTCCGCGTTAGTACATAGCCCGCGCGCAAATTTGTCCCCAGTTTGACAACTGTTTGCCCCGCAGCGATGTTTCTTACGAGGCATACAAGGCCCACAAACGTGGTCCTTTTCCAAGTGAGACGGCACATTTGTCTGAACCGACACGCATTGGATTGGTTGCCGTCAAACGTGCGCTGTTCCAAAGCATTGCTAGTATGTGAGTGTGAATTCCACGTTCGTGCTTTGGTGGTGCAACGTGTCGCTTTTACCCTGCTAGTCCTGAGCCTCTAGAGGCTGCCGTTGTGCGCGGGGTCCTCGCACTTTTTTTTTGGTTCCAACGTTCTTCTCGCTTGACTACGGTAGCACAGTTACTTTTCGCCCTTTTTTTCACTTGTCTACTCTCCTCGGACCTAAACTTGCCTATGTAGGGCTCTTCCCGCGTTAACCATCCATACGATCGTCGCCCGCTCCAAGCCTCTCTTTTCGCGGAACAAGCATCCCCGGATTCGCACGTGGGGTCCAACAGCCGTAGGACTGTCAGTCGTACCGATCCTCCCATACTTATTTGACAAACCCGTCGAGCACGCCATCGATCGTGCCTGGGAGTGGATGGAGGCCCGCGCATTTGCCAACGGGGTCACTAAAGAAGAGGGAATGAGACCACAAGGAGACGATCCTCGCTTATAGAGTTCCAGACAGGCTCATAACTATACCTCATGCTCACCATACTACCACCGCTATCGATGAAGACACCGTCGCAGTGGAACGTATCTAACGAGAACGATCAAAATATAATTGCGTAAATTTTGCTACAACTACGGCGGAACATGCGGGGTCCGAGTACACTGATATATGTGTGAAACCTCATAAGTACCATTCCTCTGCGACGTCACTTTGGCCAACATACAGAAACGAATGTAAACGTATAGATACTCCTTCACGCCCCAATCGTCCTGCCCAGAGCAGCAGGAATAGACGACATGGAACTTGGAGGAATGACCCCGACCTCAGTGACGACTGCTGTAATGTATGACGGCGGTGTGAGGTCATATAGTGGGCACAACACCGAGAGATTGTGACTCGTTTCGATGTCTGGGTTATGACGAGAAGAGTGGCGGTTTAAGGAGGCGGATGAGGGGAAAGGCGTGGGCGCTGGATCCGGAAACTGAGTGAAGCACGATCGAACAGAAGTACAATTGAAAATTTACCGAGCTCGTTCTTACTGAAACTATCCCACCGAACGGTTTCCGACCACTTGTAGGTCTCACAACAAACTACGACCGGCACATTGTGCAATTTGGCCATCATTGCCACTGTAGCTGTTCCCGCCCTCGAGAAAACAGCACCGTTAGCATGAATCGAGTGTGCACCAACGAAGAGCGTCGTGGCGTGCGGGAGCACAGACGGGAGGGACGGGAGTAGCAGATACGTGCAAGGGATTGAAACGGCTGTGAGAGCTTTAAGGAGAGCCTTGCCTAAGCATGTCGTCAGATGTCGGCAAAAGTAACACCAAAGTATGAATGTGTTATACCTTCCAGCATAGGTCTGGAGTCGACGACGATAGCCGAAAATCTTTTACCATCCTCCCAAGCGCGTAAAAGAACTTTTTGCACCACAGATGATCTATCCTCGCAGAGTCAGCAAAGTGCTTGCCAGCCATTGGAATAGGACGGTAGTATTCACCTTGCATAAGTAAGAATGACGTCTCCATCGTTAATTTTCTTCCCCGCGATCTCTTGAATCACTTGGTCTGCGATAACGATTCTTTCCCGAATATAAGTATCGATCTTAGTGCAGAGCGCGTTCTTTGCCTAGTTTCGTGGGGTCATGCAATGTGGAGGTAATCGGCGACATTTACTCACGTCCTGCTCGGGTAGATCTATATCCGAGCCACTGATCTCTAGCTTTAATTGTCGAATAGCGTTGCCCATGGTCACTGACATTGGGCGTGCCAGAACGAGGTGATTAATTTGAGGAGAGAGATGTGTCATGAGATGACGAGAGAGCGTAGTGTTTGGAGGTGTCACGTAGTCTTGGATAACCTGCAGAACGTCTCATAAAGTAGCCTGCAACCGCCATTGAAGACATACTGCCTTGAAAGCGGTTAACATAGCAATACATCTTGCATCGGCTCCAGTGATCTTGAAGTCTGAAAACTGGAGTCCTACACGTATAATTGCAGGATGTACGTCACCCTTGGTGACGCTAGGAGACTTTGGGAGGCCAAAATGTGAGAAGATGCGAAGCCCGCGAGTCGCGTCGTCCACTTGGGCGTGTGTATGAAGGTGGGATGTATCCTCTTGCTCGCCCTTCGCGAGTTTCCCGTCGGCAGTCTTGCCGGACTTTTTTGCTGCACTTGCAGGGGATGGTGCAGCGCCCTTGGCAGTTACTCCCGTAGGTGTCGTGTTCGACTTGGCAGCTGGAGTACTTGGTACAGATGCCTTTGCAGCGGCCTTGGCGGCTCGTTGACGTTCTTGCAGCTCGCGACGTTCAGCCTTGGACATTTGCTTTTGAGACTTCGCGCCGCCATCAGGATTTGGGTTAAGACTTTGCCGAGCATTGCTAGACTTTGTAGGCGTCTGTGCGATCGCCGTCTGGGTCATCGTTGCTGTCGTGCTCATCGTTGTCTGTAATCGGTCTCAGCATGTCATATGCAATCATGCTTGGGGTGCCCAGTTGGTCGGGCGAGTCATATCCGCGACCGTGGGAACGGATTATATAAGCAACTATTTTCAGCATTGGTGGCTGTGCTCCGCTTGTCAAGCGCGGTCCATTCTACAGCGGAGGAAAGAAACGACGGACACTCGTCGGTCTTGTACTTGCACTTCGTCGACGAAGACAGCACACCATGGTATGCAGTATCCTAACTACTCTGATCAGTGTAGTAGTGCTGATAACTACTACTTCTTCAAGGGTGTACCCGCGCTCTTTCGCTGGCTCAGTAAAAAGTACCCAAGAATCGGTGCGTATCCGTGCACTCTAAAAACGTCCCTTGCTGACTTTCGTCCGTACGGAAATCAAATTACAGTCACCTCTGTATCTGAGGAAGATGAGACCGAAGTTCCAGACGCTGTCGGAGAACCAATCAAGCTTCCTGTTGACATCACGACTCCAAACCCGAATGGCGTCGAGTTTGATAACCTCTACCTCGATATGAATGGTATTGTACGTTCAGTAGTTCAAGGAACCTAGTTCCCAGTGTTGACACCGTTGCCATGGTCAGGTTCACCCATGCACTCATCCAGAAGGGAAGGTACGCAATATCTACTTTTCTGCGTGGTTCAATTTTCGTGCTCACTTTTATGTAGCCCGCTCCAGAGACAGAGGAAGAAATGATGCTGGAAGTCTTCAAATACACGAATCGCGTTGTTAATATGATCAGACCACGGAAGCTTCTCTTCATGGCCATCGGTATGTATACATAGGCTTTTCCGGCTCACATAGACGCCTTACACTACGTCCCGCAGATGGCGTCGCTCCACGTGCCAAGATGAATCAACAACGTTCACGTCGTTTCCGGTCTGCCCAAGAGGCAAAGGATAAGGCCGAAGCCCGCAAGCTTGCCGTGGCTGAATGGGAAGGCAAGTCCTCATCTGCGCTTTTGTTTTGTTCATTAGTTCCTCACGCTTTTTCTGGTACTGCAGCAATGGGTAAAATTATCACTGAAGAAGAAAAAAATAAGGAGGCATGGGATTCAAATGCGATCACGCCAGGGACGCCGTTTATGAATTTACTTGCGGCGTCCCTACGTTACTGGGTGGTGGAAAAGATGAATACGGATCCTGGTTGGAAAAATGTGCGTTGTCTCTTCGGTTTTCTTGAACCGTGGCTCATTCATTTTAGCTTCAAGTAATCATCTCGGACGCAAGTGTTCCCGGAGAGGGAGAACATAAGATCATGGACTGGATCCGTCGGCAACGGGTAAACCCCGCTCATGATCCTAACACTAAGCATGTCATATACGGCTTGGTACGATAGTTCGGTGACTTAGCCCATACTTTACTGACTGGTATCGTAGGATGCCGACCTCATCATGCTTGCACTTGCGACGCATGAACCTTACTTCCGGGTTCTGCGTGAAGATGTTTTTGCTCAGGACAAAAACTCGGCCTGCCGAAAGTGTGGCCAAGAAGGGCATTACGCAGCACAGTGTACAGGTCCAATCCCTGATGTTCTCGAGAAGCCGAAACCTACTCCACCCGAAAAGAAGCCGTTCATATTCCTTGATGTCTCAATTCTACGCGAGTATCTTGAAGCCGAGCTATATCTTCCTTCGGTGCCATTCCCCTTTAACCTTGAACAAGCTATCGACGACTGGGTTTTGCTGATCTTTTTTGTGGGAAACGATTTCTTGCCGCACCTGCCTAGCTTGGAAATAAGAGAGGGTGCTATAGACACATTACTGAACATATGGAAGATGGAACTTCCAAGGATGGGTGGATATCTGACGAACCACGGAAAACTGGTTTTGGAGAGGGCTCAAGTTATATTAGAAGGACTGGCTAGGAGAGAGGACGATATTTTCCGCAAGAGACAAGAGGGTGGGCACTTCTTCGAATGGTAGCTTTGCGCATACCGTCTGACAACCAAAATCTTACCCTATTTTAGCCGAGAACCGACAAGACCAGGAATCGAAACGTCGCCGTATCGAATCGTCTAATGGTTCTGACGTTCGTAATGCCACTGGCCCTTCCGCTGCTCTAGGTCTCAGTGGGCCATCGCGCCCGCCAGCAAATGATTTCGCTGCTAAGGCCGATTCCGTTGGCCTAGGTGCTCCGCAGACTGAACAGTCACGTCTTAATGTGCCTGCTGCAGCTCAGGCCCTGGCGGGTTCCAACAGGGATGTAGTAGCAAACCGTGCTGCAATCCGGCTTGCGAACATGAGTGCGGCAGAGATGCTCAAAGCACAACTCGGGGGATTGATGCCTGTGAAACCGAGCGCTTCTGCGTCCGCATCTGTGTCGGCTACAATTACTACGACGGATACCCAGACGAAATCTGAATCGATAACAGAGTCTTCAGATGATTTTGAGCTACCCGGCCTTGGGAATTCCAGTTCTTCGATGATCAATGATGTTGGACTCGATAACACCGTTGAAGAACCTGCTGAGGCAACGTCACCAGATGTATCCTTCGCCTCTTCAGCGGGTGTTAAGCGTAAACACTCAGACGTAGAAGCTGAGGATGCAGAGTTAGATGCAGAAGAGGACATTGTTGTTGTTGAAGAGGAGGAGAGCTCTCCAGACGAAGAGCCATCATATGCGCTAGTTGTGAGAGCAGATGGATCTGTGGAACAGGCTGATAACGTCAGGTTGGAGGATCCTCCATCACTTCATTACCATAGCAATTTTGACCTTTGTTACCAGACTTTGGGAACCGGGGTACAAGGAGAGATACTACCAGCAAAAGTTTGGGGTGTCAACTTCCGACACTGACTTCAGAAAGAAGTGCGTGACACCCGCTTGGGAAGTGGCTTTTGCTCATTCACCTTGGTAGGATCACATATCTGTACGCAGAAGGGTTGGCATGGGTTTTGCACTACTATTATCAAGGGGTATGTTGCGGTGCGGTGATACAATTTAGTCCGACTAACCTGAGGTTATCCGTAGACTCCGTCATGGCAGTGGTACTATCCTTATCACTTCGCCCCTTTTGCGTCCGACTTCGAAGACTTACATGAGCTCCAAATCAACTTCAGTTTGGGAACTCCGTTTAAGCCCTACGAACAACTCATGGGTGTCTTCCCCCCCGCTTCCAGAAAACACATACCCTCCGTTTTTCATGATCTCATGACGTCTCCCGACTCACCTATCATTGATTTTTATCCGACGAGCTTCCAAGTCGACATGAACGGGAAGAAAATGCTCTGGCAAGGGGTAGCACTCCTCCCGTTCATCGATGAGAAGAGGCTGCTGGATGCGATGAAAGATGGGTATGCTAACCTCACGGAAGACGAGGTCCGTAGGAATAGCTGGGGTACTAATGCCATCTATGTTTCCGATGAGCATAGGCTGTATCCCTTCTTTGAGAGCCTATACGGCAAGCGGAAAGGCAAGGAGGCGAGCATTTTAACCCCTGCTGCATTTGCATGTAATTGACGGAGCTGTTTATAGCCTATACCGATCCCTGTCAATGACTCGAAGGGTATTAGCGGTAGTGCACTTCCTAACCCCGACTGCATACCAGGCTCGACGTACTACTCTCCTCTCACAGCTGTCAAGTTGGATGACATCAAAAATGATCGCTCCCTTTCTGCTCTTTACTTCTTCCCCAAGCAACTCAGCCCTCATCGCTCGATGCTCCTTCCTGGTGCTCGAAGGCCCCCGCGGCAATTGTCAGCAGAGGACCTCGATCCGCGGACCAGGAGGGGCGGCGGACGTGGTGGTGGCCGTGGTGGATTTGACCGGGACGCCAGTGGACGAAACGGACCTCCGCGCGGGCCTTACCATCCGCCATCCTCATCCTACGGAGATGGATACACGCATGGCAATGCACATGGTCCGTCGTCGTATGGGTCAATGCATCCTACTCGTCCATCCTCTCACCACCAACCTCCGCGGCAATCTTACCCTCCATCTCAGCCTGGATTTGGCGGAGTCGGTTCGAATGGAAGGCCGCCTGCACAAAGCTATGGGGGAGGCCACGCAGACTACCAGCGGGGTGGTCCCCGGGGCGGACCTGCTAGAGGTGGCCCTCCACGAGGTGGTCCTTCCCGAGGTGGTCCATCACGAGGTGGTCCTTATGGCGGTCCTCAAAGAGGCGGAGGTCCACCGAGGGGTGGGTCTCCGGGGTACGGTGGACCCAGTCATGGGCAGTATGGGAGCCAACCTCCGTCGTACGGGAGAGGGGGACATTATGGGGGATATACCGGTACCAGTGGAGGAGGCTATGGGGGTGGTGGTGGTGGACACGGCGGGTATGGCGGGTATGGTAATCAGCCAGGCTATGGCGGCTACGGCGCCGACCACAACACACCATCAAGTCGTGGCGGATATAGTGGTTACGCTGGCGGTGGTGGTGGTTACGGCGGTTCCTATCCACCCAGAGGCAGAGGTCGTGGTGGCTGGTAGCAGACATGTTAACTTATTTCCACTCACTAATGGACTCTGTAAATGAAACATCATGCGTTCTTTCATAGGAGCACAGACATGATTTTACAGGTTCTGCAAGCCAGTTGGATATACAGATGCAAAGGTTTTAAGAAGGGTTTGTTATCACAGAAGAAACAAAACAAGGCAATGAGAAATTTGACTGCGGGTGTTGGTAAACCCTATGGCACGAATCGTGATTGTTTAACAGGACAGGTTGCATTTACGCATAGTACCCATGCACGCCGGTCAGCACGGGATCCCTGGGAGGCACGTAAGTGAGGTAGAGCGCATACGTCTTTTCGCGCTCTTTGGCCTTACGCCTGGCCTTCTTCTCCTTCTTACGGATCTTCTTCTCCGCTTTCTCCTTAATCCGTCTCTTGGACTCTGCAAGGTCCATACCCCTGCCATAGCCGGGGTACATGTCGGAATCAGAGTCTGATGAAGTTGATGACGAAGTATCATCCGAGTCATAATCGACATCGAACCCGGGTAGTTGGTAATCGATGACGCCTTTATTGGGACCGGAACGGCGCTCATGACCTTTGCAAAGAACGACCTCGACGCGACGAGGCAGGAAGAATGAGTCGTTCCACAGATCAACGAGGTCCGCAACGAGCACGGAACGCCTGGGAGGTGGGCCGCGCGACAAGTCAGGGAGAGGCAACCTTCCAGCCCATCCAAGAGCAAGATCCTGTGTGCCAAGATGGATCAGAAGCGGAGGTGATGTAAATAGGATGGTTAGACCTACATTCATGAATCTGATCCAATCTTGATGATACACATCATGGGTATCCAGCACGAGTGGCATTCTTGGGATATGGTCATAGAATTGTTCCATGTCCTGTATTTTCATGGGGTTGAACGGGGTGTAAGGTTGTGCTGCATTGGCGGGGCGTGAGAATGCGTCTGGCACGGAAAGTTGTTGATCCGCTCCAGCAGCTGATACTGGCATGCGCGGCGAAGTTGGAAATGCGGCTGGAGGACCTGGCATCGGCGACGGGGCACGGGACCGCGGATATGGCTGGCCATCCATGACGTGGCCTGGAGGATATACTTGAGACGTCTGAGGAGGAAGGTATGGAGACGGCGCACCACCGAGGTAAGGAGGGGGCGGCTTCGCATAAGGAGAGGGTGCGCGGCCAGGGAGGGGAGAAGGTGCTCGAGGAACATACGGAGAGTGGGCAGCATTGTAAGGAGATGGTGCACGGGGCGGAACAGGAGATGGGGCTCGGGGGACATACCCCGTGTGATAAGGGGAAGGAGCCCTGGAGATGGGTTCGGTCAAAGGCCGACCATATGGAGACGCCGCTCTGGCCATAGGTTCGTTGGGTGGCCTGCCGTATGGTGACGAGGCGCGAGCAATGGGCTCTGTAGGGGGTCGACCGTATGGCGAGGCAGCCCTAGCAATGGGATCATTCCCACGTGCATAAGGCGACGTAGCCCGAGTGATTGGATCTGGCCCTCCCGGGTAGAACGAGGTATCTTGAGGGCGAATGTTCGGGGAAGTTGCATACGCAGATTGACGATAGGGGGAAGTAGAGCCAGCACCTGCATATGCTGCAGAGCCTGCAGAGCCCGCATAGCCCGCCTCAACAGGTGGTGCACCGTACATGCGATCACCTCCAGCGGTCGAGTACTTCCTTGGACGGTTACCGTAGACCGCGGATCTCCCATCGATGTCCAGATCGTTGAATTTACGATCCAGCTCGTTGGTTGGGCTGTGAGTGTAAGCGCCATAACCAGGAGAGTAAGGTGGGGCCCCATCCCCGTAGAAACTGCGACGACGTTCCCTCTGAATGCGAACCTCGTTTTCCTCCCTATCCTTTTCGAATTGCTTGGAAAGTCTCCTGATGGATTCCTTCTCTTCTTTTTTTCTCCGCTTTTCTTCTGATCTTTGCCTGTCGTGTGTCAACGACGCCGAACGTTGGGAAACAATCGAATCGTTGCATACCATTTGTCGGCCCCTCTATCACGACTCCAAGATGCTGCAAACTCCTGCGGATCGGTAGATGTCATAAGTATAATTTGCCTCAAACCCGACTAACAGCTCACAGCGGTAGCTGGCTGAGCGCCGGCAGGCAAGATGGATGTCGCTTCAGCGGGGATCCATTGTATGCCGCTCACAACTCCCTGAGGGGTCTGGTAGCTGCGAGGTGTCAGGGGAAGCCTTTCGTATCACGGTGATATATCTTACCTGGCAGGGACAGCTCTGAGTAAAACACATGGTCATTAAACTGGACAGACCAGACTTTGTTGACCAACTCACTTGAACGGGTGATAAACAGTCTGTCCATCGGGCCCTGTAGATGTTGTATACGTGATAGCGCCTGGCTGGATTTGACCACCAGAGGATTGTGAGTATGGCTGAGGCCCTCCGTAATTGCTCATGGCGCTCAGAGGGGAAGAACTAGGACTAAGCGATGAGATGGGGGGAGACAGGAAGCGATAAGAAGGGCCCTCTTTTGTTCTGCCAGCTTGCCCTTTGTACCCGATAATCTACCCGGCCGTCAGCGTGCCTCGTGTCAGGCCATATCAAGATAATCTCTGATTGATTCCTCATGGTTGGCAGCTTTTATGTTGCAAGCGCAGCTGGCTGAACCCTGAAATGTGCCCTGCTGATATAGTTACGAAACGCATGAGCGTCAGCCAGACACTTTGAGTGGGGTGCCAGGTACTACGGTCGTGGTGATAGGGCATTCTAATTCCAAATCATCGTACCCAGGTCGAAAGGGCCTTGGACATAGCCCATCAACGACTCCCTGACCACGCGCAGGCAACAATGCATCCGTTCAAATCTCACCCCGTTGGCGTGTTTCGGCGCTACGCCAGGTGCCAACGTTGGAGTCGAAACAAGAGGCCGGCGATGACAAGGACTCAATAACCGAGATGACGGCCTGCGGTCTTCTGAACATAACTGCATGATACGTACCACGTACTCCCGTGACCAGCGGCTGGGCACACCACCGGTCAGAGGCCGTGGTTGAAAACCGTCCATCTGTCGGTTGTTTGTCCACGAGAAGCGGGTCATACTCTGCAGCGTGATACATAAAAGGCTACCCGTCACATAGTCCACAAAGTTCCGCAGGAGATTTATACCGCCTGTACGTACAATGGCTGGATCCAACAGACAGGAGACACTATAAATCATGAGAATCGCCACCAAAGGAGAACAATGAGAATAAGTGCCACAGCACCGACGGGCGCATATTGCCGTATCATGGCCTGCACATTCACATTCCTTGCCGCCCTGCGATACTTTTCGGATTCAGTCCGGAGGGAAGTAGAAAGATGCGACATTCCTCCGAGAAACGTCAGCATGTGAGGAACATGACCATGTGCTCATGTAGGAAACTTGCACACTCACTGTCTAGGGAGTCTCCCCTCTGTAAGAGTTCCTCGATGTTCTTCGTCATTATTCTGGTGACGTCTTGCAGTTCATCGTTGAGTTTGTCCAAGTTGGATCCTCGGGATGCATTAGCAGCTCGTGTGTCCCGGTACAGTCGCGCAGTCTTGGACATGAAGGTGTCTTCGAAGGACAAACGTGGGTACGAGTATGGCCGGCGGTAGTTTGAAGAACCTACCGAATCCAACGAAGGCATACGGCTTCCTCACCGACTCCACCTTGGGGCCATAGGACAAGGAGAACTCCTTCTCGAGCTCTTCCAGGTATGAAAAGGCAAACTTGCGGGGGTACGACTGGTCAGCGATGGTCAAATAAACAACATTGTCAGCGAGGAGGTAACTGCGCAGTGTGTCAGCCAAACGCCTTGCTGCTCCGTTCAGGAAGTCTTACTGTAGAGTATATCGACCACTTTCGATGGAACACTTTGGTTCGGAATGGGGAGTGATACGACGGAATATAAGCTTGGCTTGTTGCTTATGTTCCTGGAGTGTTTGTTCGGTCTACGTGGCTTGTCAGCTGCTGCCCACCACTGCAATGTGTTACCAAAACGAACCTGCTCGTCGTCTACGCTAGCAGCGAGTGGCAATGCATCTGATGCCCGTACAATGAGGGTCGAACGAACCATGTCGAACGAAGAAACCTTGGTGCCAGCGTCGCCCTCAGCCTGTGTGTCCCCGCACTGGTGGTCACGTGCGAAAATGTAAACACAATTCTTTGTTTCATGCGATGACGTCGAACTGCCTGCTGCGGCAGCGGCGACGACGATGCGTGCCTGCGCGATTCCTCGATACTAGTGCTTACCAGTGTAGTCTGCTGCTTGCAAAGGCCAAGTGAGAGACTATTCGTAGTTTGTTTTGGCGGACGCCGAGCTAAGCACGTGTTTTCGGCGTGAGTACTTTACTGCGGTACACGCATAAGTCAGTGCAACTGGCCGGGCCGCCCCAGAGGACTCTATGGCAACATAAAACTCATCGATCTATCCGTCGCATCCCAAGACTCGACTGTCGTTATCCACCGCTATATGATGTCGTCTCTGTTCGACGTGCGCAAGCAGGTACGCCCCAGACAGCTCTCTATACTGGAGTCGCCTTGCCTTATGCACCACTTGCCACGTCTCGGCAACTCTTCGTAGCTTGCTTTCTATGGCGCTTACCATTCCCATCCTGTGAACGTCTTGATCCACATCTTCGGGGTACCCGCGATTCTCTGGTAAGGTGCTCGCATCTACAGATACCCAACTAGCAATGCACATTTGACCCCTCCTGCAGGAGCGCGTTCGTGCTGTCCACCCAACTCCCACCACCTGCGTTCCTCCCTCCCATCAAATATGTCTTCGCCAAGCACTTGGTCTTCGAAGCAAACGCCCCAGCTCTCACAGCCATATTCTACATCGTCTACTACTTCATCCTCGACCCAGTCGCTGCGGTATGATTCTCATGTTGGCCCCGTTGCAGTGGAGTCTGATTGCTGCGTGTTATCTCGATCCCGCTTATCTAGTTCCTGTACACCCCTCAGATGGTCTTAATGCTTCTGACTGCAACAGCCTATGCTCAGCGACCTGATGGCATCCGGAACGCGATCATCGTTCACGCGGTCTCATGGATTGCTCAATTCATCGGACACGGACTTGCAGAGGGTCGGGCCCCGGCGTTACTTGATAACGTCCTCGGCGGTACGTGGTCCATCAAATATCATCCTCGAGTTCACACGTTGATAAATCACTTCTCAGCATTTGTTCTTGCGCCCTTCTTCGTCCACCTCGAACTCTTGTTCAAAATAGGCTACCGACCCGAACTGCAAAAGCAGCTGAAGAGCGACGTTGGTATCGAGATTGCCCGGATCCGACGTGAGAAAGCGGAGAAACGCAGGTCCGAAAAGAAGTCGTCTTGAAGGGTAACGTCGGAACAAATCAGTTGGTTCAAGTTTGCTATCAGTCGCGTGCGTTTGATCACGGAAATTACACCCTTCGTCCTCGCTTGATGCCTGTTTGGTTCCCATGTATGGCGGTCATTGTAACAATAGATAATCTCCAAACATGCCTGGATATTTAATTGGAGGATGGAGCCTGTTATCGATTGTCCATGCGGCACGAGGTGGACCACGGGCTGCCCAGCATGTCAACGTTCGATCCGTTTAGGTATCTGATCTTCCCATTGAGTACAACCTAGATTTATACATACACAAGTCGGCGATGACGTAGAATCGTTGGAAGCGAACAGCTCCTAAATCAGGCTTTCAGGAGGGGAGAGAGTAGGTTCTCCAATGGGGGTGACGTAGCAGGATGTGAGACCGCCATCGACCTTGAAGTCCGTTCCCTGAGAATTGATAGCCTAGTGAACAGACCGATAACAGAGGTTTGAGAGCAACATACGGTCACATAACTGCTATCATCGCTGGCCACTAAACATGCATCAGGAAAAAGTATGAAGTCGATAGGTGATCTACACACGGAAAAGGGCACCCTTTGCAATTTCGATACCTTCGCCGAAGCGACCCATTGGGAGATGAACTAGGCGTCTGTCTCGCTTTTCCGGGGTGTCCAGAAAGTTCATGAGAAGAGCTGTGCAGCTCACATCAATGTAGGTCCTCTGCATTGGTTGTGGGGTCACTTACGAGTCTTCAAAGGACCACTACGGCACACAGGTCAGTGGGTTTTGATGTCAGAGATCGCAGAAATGCGTACGGGCAGATCGAATTTAGCCGAATACCTTCCCGAGCATGGACCATCGCTAGTTCACGAGTCATCGCGAGAACAGCACCCTGATTCGATCAGTTTCTTGGAACAAAGAATGCAGAATCGAGCGAACCTTGGAAGCGGTATCTAATTTTGTTGCGATCCGTGAGTATCCCCCTTTATTTTCTCATTACAACGCGCCAGCAACTTACAAGCTAGTTGGGGAGTGGCGGCTCCCATGATGGCAACGAAGCTTGCGGTATTGATGATGCTTCCACCGCTTCGGAGGCCCTTGATCTCGTCTACTGGATTTTGGCGCATTGCAAGGATGGCGTATTTGCAACCCCACCAAACACCTTTGACGTTGATTGTCATGGTAAGGTCCCAGATTCGTTCCTCTGTGTTGAGTGCGTTGTCGTCATTCGGGTGCATGATCCCTATTGCGGTCTCGACATCTAGCTTCAAATGGGTGGGCGGACGACCTTACCAGCATTATTGAACTAACCGGAGCTTGGGACTCAGAGCTGATATACCGCATCTAATCGAACGCACCATGACGTCCAACCTCCCAAATACCTTGACGGCAAGGTCAACCGCAGCCTTTACATCTGCCTCTTGCCCAACGTCAGCTTTGAATGCCAGTGCCTTGACGTGGGGGAACCGCTCTTTGATGAGAGCTACACCCTTCTCAGCAGCGTCCAGGTTGATATCCACAAGAAGAACGTTAGCGCCCTCTTGTGCAAACAAGAGGGATGATTCGAGGCCAATCCCCCTGCGTTAACAAGTCCAACGATGAGGTCTGCGCCCTGCACCTCTCTACATGATGAACTTACGATCCAGCACCAGTGATCAGTGCACTCTATCAACGTACCGGATCATGATTAGTACGGTCGCCACGGTATGGGATAAATCCGACCTTGAAGTGAAGTCTGCCAGGCATTGGTGATCTAGTGGGTGTTCAAACGTACTAGTTGGCCTGTACAGCGATATCGGGCCTTCTTATGTATGTCCTACACCCCCTCACGCGATAAGATACGAAGACTCTGATTGGTTGCTAATGCGTTCCGTCACGCCCACGTGACCAAGCAACTCCTTAAAGCGTAGTGCTGTTCGTTGGTGAGCTCACCCCACCTTGGTTTCGTTTTTGAATTTGCCCCTCGGCCGACGGTGAGATGTTAATCGTGACACCGATATATGCAACTATTATACGATGGTATCTGAAACAGTACAAATATGATTATTATGATACAGCCTATATTGGTAGCTTGCCCACCGGATGACGTGTAATCTCTACACACGGAGGGACTTTGGGAAGTCATCCGGATAACTACCGTCTCCTTTAAACATGTCCACAAAGTCCCGAACGACAGAGGGCAACGAGTCCGATGGGTCCGATTGTCTCCGAAGACGTCTTCCATCAAAACGAGATAACGCATTGTACGTGGGCACGCTGAGTGCGGCCTCATCCTCCGCAACGGCTTCTACAGAGCCCGACACGAATGCTTCCGGGGTATATCGCCGCCTAACTGGAGAAACAAGTGGAGAAACCATAGGACGCGGCGTTTTGCCTCGCGAGGAAGAGGAGGGAGCCAGACCTGCTTGCTTTCTCGCAATCAGCGCCAAGCATTGTCGAATTTCGGTATCAGACTCTGGTTCTGTCGCAGAGCCGTCACCCAAAGTGGAGGGGACGACTATTGAATCCTCCCGTGATAAGGTATTCGAGGGAGAGCACGACCGTGCGCGTGAGCGACGCTGATGCACCTTCCCGCGTTGGGCAGGGGACCTAGATGAAGGTGAAGTACCAAACACTTGCTGGGTTCCCTCAAACGATGCATTAGCATTAGCCCCCGAGAGGCCAGGGGTATGAACACGCAGTGACGACAGTGTACAAGAGGTCTCGTCACTTCTGGGGGTGGTGTGTCAGCATGTCGTGTCAGGATAAAGAATACCACTTGCTTCTCTAATGTTAACTCCTGATTTCCAGCTGATGCCCACACTGAACGACTAGCAGCAGAGAATGGCTGCATGCCTATGAATAGCTCGCCTTCCTCCTGAGTTTGTGAGCCTGGAACTATATTGTGATAGCGGCGACTACGGTCCCGCTTCGGTGTCGCCTCTATGGACAGCAAGTATTGACTCTGCGAAGAAGCTACATTCTGAACTGGGATATTAACCTCAGTTGGCGCGTCGGACGTGTCGAGGGTCCGCATAGAAGACCCCACTGAAGGTGACTGGTATACGTTTAGCTGACCGTCAGGACTTGGGGCGTGTTCGTTCACCATGTAATTGGAAGAATCATCGCAGTCTGATCGTTCCGACAAGTGCGAACCATTGTCAGCGCGGTGACAGGGAAGTGCTTCGCCGGTCGACGCAGGAACATCATCTGTGAATACACCGGAAGTTGACTTTGACGAACAAACACGAGTCGGAGACAACGGTGAGGCATGCGGAGGTAAATGTGCAAAAGACGTGCGTACGGCGGAAGGTAACCGGGCGATACTCGCGAATTGTTGTGCAGGTAACCTGCGAGCAGCAGTTGGAGAGAGCTGTGGAGAGCTGGGTGGAAGGACGGCCTTGCGGTCGGTGGTAGTGGGAGTGGTAAGGCCGGTGTAGCCATATGCCACCGCATTGCTAGTTGCAGGTGAGCGCCGAGCCTCTCCCATTCGCTCTGATTTCTTGGACCGTGTAGGGACCTCTAAGGGTTCCTCATCCGAGTTACTCAGAGTAAGGTCTATCTCGCACAGCATGACCGGCTTTTTGCGCGTGGTGGACGACTGCCCAGTGGCCTGTCGAATCGTCTGAGGTACCGGCGAGGCATCTCCGACGCGCTGAGCTGCGAGAACAGCTGCACGCTTACGAACAGCGGTTTCCGGCGTAGGCAGGTGGGTCGAACTTATGCGCGCCTTGGCACGGCGCACGGACATATTTTCAGGGGTGCACTGACCCAGACTAGTATGTGCATCTTTTACTTTCGTCCGTTTGTTCTGAACCGTGGCTGCATCACGAGTAGCGTTTGATTTCCGTTTACGGGGAGGATGGTCGACTGGTTTGTTCTCCTTGGTTGCTCTGAGAAAATAAGATGTCAATGGAAGTTCCTGCTGAGACAAATCCATGCAAGACAAGACAGACACACGAAAAAATGCGCTCTTTTTTATAAGTTGAAGTCGCCATGTATCGCGTGGTCACGTGGTGGCAGTGCCATGATGTACGGTAAGCGTGTGAATGAATGGACTATTTGGGAACGATCGGGAGCCATTTAAAAGCTTTTGAAAGACGCCTTTCAAGACTTGAAACGATGACCGCCGAGACCAAAAAACGAAGAATGTCAGACTCTGCCGACGCGTCGAGCGCGCCTCAGCTGCTTGTCAAGAGATTGTCGGACAAGGCCAGGTTGCCCACCCGTGGCTCAGCCCTCGCTGCAGGCTACGACTTGTACAGGTGAAGAAAACGCGTCGCGTAAGACGCGTCCATTCCACTCACATTTCCGCGTAGCGCCGAAGATAAAGTCATCCCTGCTCGAGGGAAAGCCATGGTAGACACTCAGCTTTCAATAGCTGTACCTTCTGGGACATATGGACGCGTCGCTCCTCGCAGTGGCCTCGGTGAGTGGCCCCTTAACACTCTTGTGACCAACTCGAGTGACGACGAGGTTCCCAGCTTCCAAATTCATGATAGATACTGGCGCCGGCGTCGTCGACGCAGACTATCGTGGCGTCCTTTTCGTTCTTCTGTACAACTTTTCAGACACTGATTTTCATGGTACGTTAGACACCCCGAGTTGTCATGCCTGCACCTCACAGTCCCAAAGTTCAAGAGGGTGATCGAATCGCTCAGCTCATCCTCGAGAAAATCTATACCCCAGAGGTGTTGGAAGTCGAAGTGCGTCCACTGTTGCATGGTACCCAAACACACAATGACCTTGTTCGTTAGAACCTCGATGAGACTGCTAGAGGAAGCAGTGGCTTTGGGTCTACAGGCGGACACAAACTGCTCTCTTCTTCTTAATCACATTATACCGAAGAAGGTCTGGGTGCGAACTCCGTCTATCTTTGCAGTGTCCCCTTAGTCTGGCCGATTCCAAGCGTTGGGCTAATGCACATTGAGTAAATCAAGATCAAACATGGTCTCTACTTACACTGCATGTCCTGTACTGTAACGTGCATAGTCATCCCTTGCTGTTAGCTTCAACGACATACATTCCATCCAACGTCCGACTGGCCAGACTGAGCAAGTCTTCCCCTTGCACTCCATCCCCGTCTGTGGAAGAATCATTGTCCAGAGGGATTCCCCTACCCTCAGCCCATATCCTCCCATCCGCAATGGCATCGCCGGGGAGGTCATCGAGTTTGACGAGTTTGACAGCTTCCACAAGCCTTACCAGCTCCTCGAGCTCCATCTTCATCTCCTCAAGTTCCGCTGTTCCCTCGGCGGGCGGTATGAGGGCAGATAGTTCGTGAAGTCGCCGGAAAGTGGCAGAGGATAGAGTCGGCGTTGGGTACGACGACAGAAGCTCATTGACAGACCAGGTCGGATTGAGAGGTATAGCACATGCGTCGGTTTCGACGGCTGGCTTCGTCAGTGGACGTTTGAATATCGCCGCCCGTCCACGACATCTGAGCCTGAAGTGGTTGGCTGCAAACATGAAAGGAAACACGAATCCGTGGGAAAGAAAGTCTCCAGAAACTACGCCCGCCTTCGAGGTTGGTCAACAAATTGACCAGCAAAATTGAATGACGCCTTGCAAGCTGCCACCCAACGCAACCCGTGCCATCCTCACGCTGCTCCCCAAGGAGCTCCCCCCGTCTCTGCAGTCAAAGCCCGCCACTCTTTGCCAGGTATTGTCGAGATACCCTCGAGATGGCGTCGGTCAAATCGTACATCAATCTCGGTGGCCACTCAAGGGAATTCATGGTTCCTACTGGCAAGTTACACGGACGAAGCTGAAGCTCGAAGGTAAACACGGAAAAGCGTGGGGAAGATTGGTGTGGAAAGGTGAGTCCTGCAAGTCCTTCATACCACACGGCTCACTGACGCGACCACGGATGTGATCAGGTAAAATGGTGAGCCAGAGTGAGGAGCTGATACCAGGCTCGCTAAAGTACAGCTGGACGACTGGGAGCTCGTAATATCACGTATGTCTCGGTGAATCTCTGTCTGCCGGCATATTGACTGCTTGCCAGTCTTATCCATGCGACCTCGGCTTGACCCTGACTTTCTGGAAGGCTGTCTGGTGTAGTTTAGTTCTGTTCCATGATGACGTTGAGTTTAATGAATATTTTACTGAATAAATGTGTGAGCTGCAAGGGGGAGCCAATCAGGTATCACGCACTTGGACCGGTCACATCCACTGTCACAGGTGCGGCACTTGCAAGCAACTTTGCATCATCCACACGCCGAGTCCAACCCACGTTTCCGTTGTCCAGCGGTCGACTTCACCCACTTTTCGTACTGAGATTCAGGCAGAGTAGTCACTGTTCAACTGTCACGCCAACTGGAATGGACCCACATCAGCTTCTCGACGCCCAGTTCAACCGGGCAGTGGAGATAGTGCAAGGCCTGTCAAAAACAGGGCCAATACAAACGGGATACGAAGAGAAGCTGAACATGTATAGGTGTGCCTATGACCGAACCCGTTGTCTTGTTGTATGACTGAAATTCTCCCCCCCCCCCTCCCCGCGCGCAGTCTTTACAAGCAAGGTTGGACATTACGACGACTCGCTCTGCGCTAAGTCTCACCGTTCCACCTTTCCTTTCAGCTACAATTGGGAATGTCACATCTTCTCGACCAGGTCTCCTGGACATGCTCGGGCGCGCAAAGTGGTATGTTTTACACTGTCTTGTCGTCACTTGGTCGGTGTCACGTGTTAATCCCTACTTGTAGGGATGCTTGGGCGAAACTAAAGGACATGAACCCGTACGAAGCAAAGTGGCGTTACGTGGATGCTTTACTCAAGGTGTCAATCCCACAACATCTGTTCGTGAACTGCATTCTAAGCTTTACATATATATATCATTCCAGGCTTTAAACAAGCATTCTGATAAGTCCACCGCCCAAGGCCTCGTTAACGATCTCGAATCATACGGCCCTGCATCTAACACTGCTCTCGGTCGTATGTCGAACGCTATTTTCCGTGCTTGCGTGTTGACGTTCCTTCGTACAGACTCATCAAGCAGGTCCCCATCGCGGGGGTCCGACTCATCTGGCTCCACCGCTTCCGCCGAGAGCCCACGATTACCCCCTGCATTTGTATCCCGTCTCTCGGGAATCCCTGGCGGTCTTCCGCAAACCGACGACGACGCCGAGGGTAGCTCTGACGGTGATGAGCTTGGCGACGGCCCGCAGGAATTGCCATCCTTGCGTGAGCTGCCTGGGCGCCCTCTTTCTTCTATTTCCTCGCGATATCGTACGCCCCTCACGAGCACGTTGACAACGTCTCCGCCACCGCGTCGCTCCAGTGTACCCGCCATGCAGCCTCTTCCTCTCTACGAGACACGATCTGCGTTCGGTGATTCTCATTCAGGATCGATAATGTCCGCAAAACTACCCCGTTCCTCCCACGAACTAAGTCCGCAAATGCACCCTGTGTCGGCGCATTATAAGGACCAGCCTCTGCTCCCATTGCCAAGTCTCCACAACGTAGACTCGCAACCGCGACTGCCATCGCGTACTCAGATGTCTCTCGAGGCAGCTGTCGAGAATGTTCAAGCACATGTGGCAGCACTGACAGAACGTCTTGATTCTATCGAGGCATCAATAACACGGCCTCTGCGGAATTCAAGCTCCATGCTGCCATCCCTGAGCATATCAGGGAGTGGAAGCCCCACGAGACAGCAAGTACAACATTTGGAATGGGACGTCGAAGACATGGGCCTGTGGGCATATGTGTTGAGGCCAACGTTGCGAGGTGTTCAAGTCTTTCAAAGACTCGTAAACTTCCTCTTGCATAGTGAAAATCAGTCACCAGTCCTGGCGATCCTTCGACGATTGTGCTTAGATATATCGTTTACATTGACAGTCCTTGGACTGCTTAAACTGGCGTGGAGGAAGTCACGGGTGCGGAGGCGAGAGATAAGCGTGGCCTTAGGTATCCTATGGGCTGCTTTGCTGGGGAGCAATCGTCATATGATACAGCATGGGGCTTAGCTTACTTGCGTTACTAGCTTACAACAGTTTCTCACTGAGCATATACCTAACTGCTTGTGTACCGTGAGTTTTGATGGAACCTCTGTTGGAAACCACTGTTGAAAGTGGGAATCCATGCAAGTTTATTCCATGTTGACCACGCAACGAATGCATTCGCCACTCTGTGGCGCTAGGTGAGACTCATTGGTTATCTGTGACGCGCTTTCCAGCACGTACATGCATATCATGAAAACCTTCATTGATTTCTGCGAATTGGCGCCGGTGGGTCACGTACTCGTCGATTTTGAGTTTGTCGTGGAGATAGTCTGTTTACCGCCGTCAGGAGACCCCGCCGGCCAACTGAAAATGGCTAGACAAAAAAAGTACCTTCAACGAGGCCCGGAAGCTCAGTACGTCCCTTGACACCACCGAACGCGGTACCCCTCCAGACGCGACCGGTTACCTGTGTTATATGAAGAAAGATCCCTATCTGATACCAATTCGTAAACGCACAAGTTGGAACCTAAAGATCCACCCAGTCACACCATGTTCCAGCGACTTGTGAAAGCTGCCACTTACGGCCTAGTGCTGATCTCTTCTCCGGCTGCTGCAACACCGATGATGGTGGAGACCCCCCAACCCTTGTGGCATGCTTCGAGGGCTGCCCTCATCACTTTCACATTGCCAGTCGCGTCAAAGGTGAAATCGAGACCGCCGTCTGTAATCTCGATGAGGTGATCCTGGATGCGCTTGCCCCCAGGTAGGGTCATTGGGTTGATAAAGTCGGTCGCGCCCATCTTTTTTGCCCATTCTTCTTTCTTAGAATTCGTGTCTATGGCGATTATACGAGATGCGCCAACCATCGCTGCAGTGGAAATAACTCCGAGACCGATAGCACCACACCCGAAGACGGCAACACTGGAGCCCTCTAAACGACAAGCATAAGGTGAGAGGATATCACCCGGGCGTTTCACATACTGATTCCAGGCTGTTTGGTAACAGCACCCCAGGCGGTAGTGATACCGCAGCCAAGCAAGCAGACCTTATCCAAGGGTGCGGTTTTATTGACGGCGACGACAGAAACGTCGGCAACGACTGTGTATTGAGAGAACGTAGAAGTTCCCATCTAGACGCAATACGGATCAGCTGCGGTGTGGTGGAGTGGGAGCAAATCACGGACGAAATGGTAGATGGACTGTCCCCTGCAGGTGAAGCGGGAGGTCCTGTCAGGCATCAAACCCTGTCCTTGTGTGGCACGGACTGTGTGTTTGAAGGAAGGTAAACCTTTGGGTTTCCCGTGGAATCTGCTTCACAAACCTTTTCCACAGAGATTGGTCTTGCCGCTCTTGCAGAACTTGCATTCACGGCATTCTTGCGTCCCATGAGCAAACTTTGTAGTGCAACCACCAGAAAGGAAACCTCGACTCACCCGCTGTATACAGGGGAATGACGTGGTCCCCCTATACGCATGTGTGATGAGCAGAAGAGTCGAGCGGCTGAAAGGGAGAATGCATACAGGGGCAACATCTGTGACGCCCTCGCCGACGGACTCGACCTAATCGTGAAGAGTAGTCAGAGATCGTTTTGCAGGAAGCTTGCTCGACACGTACGATACCTCCTCCTTCGTGACCAAGGATCACGGGGAAGACACCCTATGAAAGATGGCAATACGAGCATGATCCCCGAATCCAGAATCCATGCTAGATTTGTACGTACCTCGGGATCCCTGCCACTGCGAGTATATTCGTCCGTGTGGCAAATACCTGCGAGACAAACCGCATCAGTCCCGTGTACCGCCCAGGTCTCCCTACCCTACCAGTGTAGATAATCTTGATGCGGACCTCATGCGCCCCCGGAGGAGCGACCTCGACCTCTTCGATCTTGAGTTCTTCGCCTGCTGCCCAGCAGACGGCGGCTTTGCACTTGATAACTTGACCTACGGTGGTGACCATGATGATGAAAGCTGATGGGAACGAAACTGCACTGGTGGGGACAAACCCCTTTTTATAAGGACGCCGACTCGTGTTTGAATACCGGATAGGCTGAAACCTGCTCAAAGCCGATCTCGTCGCTGGCTAGGCTGGATCATGTCACTACAGAACCTGTACTACAAGCGAGTGAGTGCTGTACTTCCAGTTTACAGCCTCCACCTGGACGAGAGCTTTTTCTTTTTTCCAGACTGCTGCGACAGCGAAAGCCTGTTATGTCTGCTACAAGCCCACTACTACAGTGCTAGCGACGATCGATACGACAGACTTCCTCTACACGTGTCTTGTTCATCTGACCGATCCCGGTTTCGCTACTCGCCTCAAAGACGATGACAATGATAAGAAGGTTGGCGTGAGCGCCGAGGAGATTGTACGGGTAAAGCAGGAGTGGGAAGAAAAGCAGAAGAAGAAGCGAGAGAAGGAGAAGGGAAAGGAAGACAGTGACAAAGTGGATGGACCAGCGAAAGGCGAGAATGATAAGGATCGAGCCAAGCAACAGGCGTCGGAAGAGTCCTTGGACAAGAAACCTGAGGCCGCCAGTGCAAGACAACCGATAGCGTCCCCGAGACCAATGCATGAACGCTACGTCCTCCATCGTCGTATCTTTGACCTCCGACTCGCGGAACACCGCAGGCGGAGACAGGCAGCGCAGGTTAGGACGTTGGCACCTCGTTTGCCGGGTACTCCATCCAATACCATGTCATAGCGAGTGGGGATGTCTCCGATCCTTACCCTTGGCAACGCACAGCACGATGTCCTGTATATAGTACAGCTGTACATATATCCCAATCACGATCCAAACGGGTTGCAATCACAGATCGCCGCACGGACAGCAAAACTAAGCAATGACCCAACTGCCAACCCGAGAACGATCGCAAATGCGCATAGGGTGGCCACAATATCCACGTCCCCGTACCCTCTGAGTCTGTGGTTATGTTGCAGCGACGAAGCAGCCAGTAAAGACAGCGTGAACACGTAGCCGTTCGATAGCCCGAGAGCTAGCAGAATGAGCATGTAAAGCGCATCGGAGCCTATGACGGGAGGAATCTCTGCTGCTCGCTGAACGTTGCAGAAAAGTATGATGGGAATGAACAACGTTCTCAACAACGACATCGCCAGGATCTTATCGGCCGACCAAACAATCATGCGAGGAAAGGAGCATATGTACCGCCCCAAGAGATCTCCCACATTGAAAACCAAGAAGTGTGCATCGATAAAAAGTAGTGGATGTATCCTCGGGTTTGTGGGTAATACGGTAGAGGTGATGGCAGGGAATATAGCCTAACCCAAAAGGGTCAGATACACATAAGCATAATGGATCGTTCACAAACCAGAGTGGCGATAAACGTATAAGCAGCTGACAGCATGAATGAGAAATTAGCCTTGAAGACTTGCCACAGGTCCAGGATCGGCCTGGATGAAGAGATGCTTTGTGAGCTGGTGGCGAGTCCGTGGCGTTCCTCGTCATCCTCTGTTAGCTCCGGCGCTTTCGGTTGGTGATCTAAGATCCCGACCGTTGACTTGTAAAGTGGTTGTTTCGTCAACCACACGGAGGCTGCGAATGTGGAAGCCATAAACAGTACAGAAACTCCAAAGAAAACCCGCGCAGCTGATTCCTCGGTCTTGCCATCCCCGATCCCGTCCTCCGCGATGAAGGTAGCAATGACCTCTGGAGACGCACCCCAAACTGAAAGGGATGAACTGATCAGTTCAACTGTGCTCACTATGACAGCAATGGCGGCCTGCCCGGACACGGTGGACTGCATGTAAGGGCCGCCAAGTAAAGCAGCTCCGGCGTAGACAGCGGTCGATAGATATACTCCAGAAGCGGACATGGCTATCGAGCAAACAAGCACGAACGAGAAGAATATTGACGGATTGACCTGAGCGAAGGTACTGAGGAAGAACAAGAGTACAAAGACTGTAAGGACGATTATGGAGTTCAATACGCGGCGTGAAGGGGATGACTTTATGGAGGGTGTTAGGTCAGTAAACCATTGCTTCCATAGGATAAAAGGACTGACTTGTTTGGAAGTCATGGTACAATAAGCCTGGAAGAGCAGACCGGTAGCTGTGAAAGTGCTGGACTGATACGAGCTAAAGACTGCTCGCATGGGGGTACCGACGAGACGCGATTTAAAGAAGGAAACCGCATTGATGAGCGCTAGGAATGCCACGTTGAATACGAGCACACCACAACTATGAGCGCGTCACGCACCGTCCCAAGGAAGGAGCGTAGCGCAGCCAAGGAGAAAGTAGGTCCAGCTAATCCGTTTGTCCACCGGAGCAGTCGGTAGCGGTGGGTCTCGTGTGCTACGCCCTGAACCAGCATGGACGTCTTCCTCCGACGTCGGTATGGCCTGATACACGGTGCTCTCGTTTGTGGCAGTCATGGAAAATGGTAAAGTCGAGGATCGTAGAAGGGCGAGTTGTCGTGTGTAGTACCAGAAGGAAATCAGCTACGACCCATAACGCTTACATAATTACTCCTGAGGTTGGCTTCGACAGCAGAGGCAGCACAAACTCAGTTATGAACGACGACTTTCCGCCGTTAAGAAATGACCTCCTCCTGAGGGCCGCACGTGGCGAGTACATAGACCGTGCACCAGTGTGGGTCATGCGGCAAGCTGGGAGATACCTGCCAGGTAAATCCGCATCTCGATCAGTCAACCTCTTATAACCCATGATTGTCCCAGAGTTTAGAAAAGTCAGAGAAGACCACGAATTCTTCAAGATCTGTAGGACTCCCGAGCTCGCAACCGAGGTCACCCTTCAACCCATCCGGCGATATACTGGGCTCGTAGATGCTGCTATCATATTCTCTGACATCCTCGTCATCCCGCAGGCCCTTGGCATGGAGGTACTCATGAACCCGGGCCCCACTTTTCCCAGTCCACTTGAGACGCCTGCAGATGTGGCCAAGTTGTCAGAGAAGGTGGATGTGGATGAAGAGCTGGGGTATGTGTTCGACGCGCTCAGAATGACGCGTCAAAAGTTGGAGGGGCAGGTTCCCCTCATTGGGTTTTGCGGAGCCCCCTGGACGCTCATGGCGTACATGATCGAGGGTGGCGCAAGCAAGACACTTCAAAAATCAAAAACGTGGCTCTTCAAATACCCAGAGGAGTCGAAGGCACTCTTAAAACGCATCTCTGACATCTGCGTGGACTTCCTGGTGGGACAGGTGAAAGCGGGGGCTCAGGTAGTTGGATCATAACCGCCCTGACGCTAGCTTGTCCTCATTTCCGTTTGTAGCTGCTCCAAGTGTTCGACTCCAACGCAGGAGACTTGTCTCCGTACGACTTTGAAACTTTCTCGGCACCTACTTTGCGTCAGATATCCACCGGTGTGCGAGATCGCTTAACTGGGCTCGGCATCCCCCACGTCCCGCTCACTGTTTTCGCCAAGGGCGCCTCGCCCGCTATAGCGGCCCGGTGTGGTTATGATACGGTAGGGTTGGACTGGACGGAAGACCCTCGCAACGTTGTCGCTGCCCTCGACGTGGATGCATGCCTGCAAGGTAACCTTGACCCTGTCGTGTTGTATGGAGGGCGGGACGCCATAGAACGGGAGGTCAAGAGGATGTGTGGGGCCTTCCGATCTGCCCGTGGAGGTGTCACCAGAGGATGGATTGCAAACCTTGGCCATGGAATCACTCCTGGAGTCGACCCGGAGGACCTCAGGTGGTTCTTCGAGTGTGTACACAAATATTCTGCCAATATGTAGTAGACAGCAGACGCACAGGAATCCCACCAGGGTTACAAGGTATGTGGTACAAGAATTGTTCAGTGCTGTAGCTTATATTGTGACGCTGAACTACAGGTGCGATAGGCAATGAGTGAATTCTCTTAAATACCCGCAGATTTCATGGGGAAAGAGGGAAGGAGAGGAATGCAACAAGTCATAAATGAATGTAGAAACGAATAGCATGCATGCACACGAAAGCAAAATTGACAAATTCTCGACTATGCAACGACATCAGCAGCACTAAAGCTGCTCCTTCTGCGCCTGACAGGCCGAGGCCCAGGTCGTTGTGTGGCTTTCGAACTAGGTACGACGACGGCAGACGCACCAGTCGTCATCCAGGCATCAGACGCTTGTTTCGGTTTCCCCCCGGCTGCCATCTCGGCCAGCGAACTTGGCGCGATCTGTTGACGCTTCGCTAGAGTCGGGAGTCGTGACGGAATGGGTGAGGGTGGAGGTTGAGGTACTCTTCTTGATGATGGTGCACCGGCTCCTCGAGCTGCTGCAACTGCTGTACTCCGCGATGGCGCACCACTTGCAAGTCTTGGTATCTTATTGGGCGGCTGAGCAGTTTTTGCTGGTGGGACAACAGGTTTCCGGTGTGCATTTACACCTGAAGAACGCAAGACACGGGTCGGCCTTTGTTCAGAAGTCGTCCCTCTAGCTCCTGTTGGTCGAGTCGTGGTCTTGGCGCGTTGCCGTGTTGCCGGCGGTGCTACACCAAGCGCAGGTAGAATATCGTTAACTTCATCTGCTTCATCATCAGAATCCACTGCCACACGTTTCGCCATGGGAGTCTTCCGAGGCTGTCCGGGAGGGGCGATTGCTTGGGCTTTCGCTGCTGCGGCTGTAACGTGGCGGCTGGGAGTGACGGGGGGGAGTGCAACAATGGGAATGTTGTCGACAGTTTTCTGTGGCGTACTCCTGGTAGACTCCTCCATCTCCCGGTCGTGTTCGGCAGGAGGGGTTGCGGGGGCAACGACAGGCACTGCTGCTGCCGGTGAGGGAGCCTGATTTCGTCTCATTTCATCCACGGCCGCCCATTTCGCCCACTCCAGCTGTTTCAGATACATATATTGCTGTTGGGGGCCGACGACGCTACCGGGTCGTACGATGCGCATGAAGCCGATGGCCTCCGATGCCGTGAAGCCATACTTCCAAATGAGATAGGCGCCGATCAGTGTTCCCGTCCGTCCCAAGCCTGCTTTACACTGGAGGAAGCAAGAATGTCAATCATGCGAACGCCTGAGATGGAAGGTGGCAAAGGAAGGGGAGGGGAATAGCGCACATGTACTGCAATGACACCACCGCTCTCCACCACGGTATCAGACATGTCTATAAATGTTCGTACGATGTCGTCTGTCGGATTTGTGCCATCGTCAAAATACAGTTCTTGATGATTTATTCCGCGATCTAGGAAGAGTTGCTTATCATAGAGTTCGGTATTGAGTCTGACGACCAGTTTGATGCCACGTTTCTCGAAGTAGTCGAGACAGTTGAGAAAGGGCGTGGGTAACTTGCGCTGCAGGGCGAGATTCTGTGAAGGAGATCGCGAGGGTGCGTTGGGTCGTATTGGTGAGGTGGAATCTGTGGAGGCGAGTTTGGCTTCCTTTTGAATCTTTATCCAATTGGAATCGACGGGAGATGCAAATGCAATGAAATTGGGGGTTATCCAGTTCCAATCACCATTCTCCACCTTTTCATAAAACTCGTATTCTTCTACGCTGAACTCATTCATATCACAAAGGCCGTGTTGCATGGCTTTCCACATTCCCCACAGACAATCCTGGATGTTGAGGTTGAAGTCCGAGGGGCCGCGACCGGCGTCACGAAAAGGCATGAACTCCAATTCTGCTATGGGGTGGAAGGCGTCCCAAGGGGTACGTCGGTGCACGATCATCTAGAAGGCCAATGAAGAAGAAGACCGAATAGCAAATTGAGAGGCATACGACGTAAAGGGCGATCAGAAGCGCAGCGTTGGCCTTTCTACGTGGGTCATCGGAGGAGTATAGCACGAGACGATGCGATGCAAGATCCTTGTCCTGTAGACGCAATCGAGATCGAGGGGTGAGACGAATGCGGGTATCGGAGAGCGCAGACAGACCGACCTCTAGTAATTCGTGAATGAGGATGCATGCCTTGTAGACCATGGCGAGATTGAGGGGACCCCAGTCTTGAAAGAAGGAGAGATAGAGTAATTGGTCGTCGATGGTAAAGTAGTAGTAGGTGACGTCGTCGTCTGGAGAGGCCGTTGGGCCAGCCCTGGCATTTGAGCGGACGCGGGGATGGTTTCCCGGGTCTTTGGATTGGTTGTTGAGAGCGTGTGGAGCGGGCGGGGGATGAGGGAACGTGGTGAAGAACAGTCTGGGAGGGGGTGGTCAATAGACACGATAGCGACGGCGAGGAGGAGGGAAAAAGACACCTGTCACCGAAACAACAGAGTGGCTCGCACTTTGGGGCCATCGGACGGGGGGGGGACGTGCGCGTCGAAGGGCGTCGTTGACAGACGAGAGGGCCAATCCTGTAAAAGGAAACTGATCGCGCGTCTCGGATAAACAAACCAAAACAAGACGCTCGACGTCCACCGCAACGACAACAAAACGAGTGCAGCGGGAGACGAGTTGGTGAGGGAGGGGGAACGATGGACGGTAATCGCAGGACAATGTTATTTGAGCCGTTGCGATCCAGTCAGCAGACGCTACGCCTCGCTGCAATCATGAAATCAAGACCGAGTCCACACGCCGCCAGGAGCATGTCACGCACGAGGCTCTCCATGATGCATGAAGTCTGGGCAGCACCCCTGATGGGAGAAACCCTGAGACAACGACTCTGACTATGGGGGGGGAGGGGAGAGCCTCGCGTCGCACGCGTCTCAGATTGGCGACCTGCCGTCGACCTCCCCACGACACACACACACATAGCTACGATAACCACAGTATACACAATCGATAAAGTCAGTTATACTGATGAGCTGGTGGAGTTGGTCGTCGTACGCCATCGCGTTGTTTGTTGTTGTTGGAGCACGCGTACATACGGCAGCCCGCGACAAGTCGCCCTGGCCAGCAAGGCGTCTAATAAGCCAAGCGGGTCATCCCTCGTCCACTCGTGCACGCGTCCAGCTGAGCCAAGTCATGCCTGACAACCAAATATTCAAGGTACTTCGTACCGCCGAGCTCCCCCCACCTTCTGCTTACCCAGGATCTCACGTCACACGCAGGCAACCTACAGCGGCATACCCGTGTACGAGATGTCAGTCTTCCTCTTCCTCAGCTCATGCACCCCTTACCTCCTCTGACGCGCCCATAGGATGTGCAAGGGTGTCGCCGTCATGCGACGGCGCTCAGACTCGTGGCTCAACGCGACCCAGATCCTTAAGGTCGCTGGGTTCGACAAACCCCAGCGCACACGCATATTGGAACGGGAGGTGCAGAAAGGGGAGCATGAAAAAGTGCAGGGTGGCTACGGGAAATACCAAGGCGAGACCTTCTCCCGATCTCTCACCACACGGTGAAGTAACCTTTCTCCCCTGGCAGGCACTTGGATACCTCTCGACCGAGGTCTCACTTTGGCCAGGCAATACAGTTGCGAAGTAGCCTTGCGGCCAATAATCGAATTTCAGCCAGCCGCAAAGAGTCCCCCACCAGCCCCAAAACATCTAGCCGCGACGGCTACTGCCGCAAAACCCCCCCGCCGTCCTGCAGGCGCCGACGCCTCTGCACCGGTTGCTGCCCGCTCTCGCCGCCACCTCGAAGGCGGCGTGGATTCCGATCAAGAGATCTATTCGGAACCCGCCTCAGAAGACGGATCCATGACTTCGTCACCATCCCGCAGGTCGTCTAGCTCACGTACTCCATCTCCAATCGACGAGACTTACGAAGTAGCGGGTGCTTCCGAGGAACGCAGTCACGCAGACGGAAGGAAAGGGGCCAGACACCATCGCGAACGCCATGACGCGGTGGACAACGATGACTTCTCTCAGGCCGACGAGGGCAATGACCCTCGTGCCTACAGTGACCAGATCCTCGAATACTTTATCTCCGACACTAATCAGATACCTCCCATCCTCATCTCACCCCCAACAGATTTCAACCCTAATATGGCCATCGACGATGACGGCCACACCGCATTACACTGGGCGTCGGCCATGGGTCGTCTCCGTATCGTTAAACTCCTGCTTACAGCCGGAGCAGATATCTTCAAGGTCAATAAGGCGGGTCAGACGGCGCTCATGCGCAGCGTGATGTTCGCAAACAATTATGACGTGCGGAAATTTCCCGAGCTATATGAGCTGTTACACCGTTCCACTCTCAACATCGATAACTACAATCGAACCGTTTTTCATCACATCGTTGATGTGGCAATGTCCAAAGGGAAAACCCATGCCGCACGCTACTATATGGAGACCGTCCTTAACAGGTTGGCTGACTACCCGAAGGAGCTTGCGGATGTCATCAATTTCCAAGACGAAGACGGTGAGACGGCACTGACAATGGCTGCAAGATGTCGAAGTAAACGTCTTGTCAAGCTGCTCATCGACCACGGCGCAGACCCAAAGATAAGAAATCGCGACAGCAAGAGCACAGAAGATTATATTCTTGAAGATGAACGCTTCCGTTCATCCCCTGGACCCATATCACGCTTGTCCGCCATGTCTTTCCGCAATGCGCAGGCTGCATTACCAACTGGCGCTTCTACGACCGCTTTGGTCAACGGCGACCGTCCACTGGTGCATCACTCCCTTGCTGGGCAGAAGGCCAGTACAAGATGCGTTAATGATATTACGAATATGTTGGATAGTCTCGCAGCATCTTTCGATCGGGAGCTTCAGGAAAAGGAGCGCGACGTTACACAAGCACAGGCACTACTACAAAATATTCAACAGGAAATCTTGGAGAGCCACCGCGCGGTCAACCAACTCAGAACACGGGCGGAAGGCCTGCAGGCGGCAAAGGCAACATTCGAGCAGTTAGAGAGCCAGCTTCTTGACAAAATGGGTAGGAGATACAGACTAGGTTGGGAGAAATGGATCAAGGATGAGGAGAACCGGGAGAAGTCGGTGCGCGACGCGGCCGATGGTGAACTGAAGATCACAACTGCGACGGTTCCATATCGTACAGCGGACGATATGGAGGTGGATGGGACGACAGAGCAGGGGAAGGACAAAGGCAAGGGAAAGCGAAAAACCCTGCCGCAGGAGGAGGATATTTCAGACCTCCTCGCGCTCTACTCAGATATTCCGAGTGATCCGGAAGCACTGCGTTCAGCATGCGAGGCCCTGAGGGAAGAGCTCGAACACCATCGCAAACGCAGAAAGGACCTGTTTGATGAGCTCACTACGTTTCAAGCCGAGGCTGGCACGGGGGGAAAAATGAGCGAGTACAGGCAATTGATTGGGAAGGGGTGTGGAGGGGTGCCACCTTCTGAAGTTGACCATCTAGTCGGAATATTACTCGAGGTTTGCCGCATATCCTTCACCCGCTGATTCATATGCTGACAACCAAACTTTCAGACTCTGGAATCGGAAGAGTCCAACGCGTCAGCAGTGTGGGGTGGCGGGACAAAGCCCGCGCTGGCAGCACCAGTGGGATGATTCAAGCATCAGGGTATATATCGCATTGATTGATTAACATCTCTCCATCTGTTGTAACTTCATACACTGTGTGTTCTAGATCTGTTGAAAGGGCCGGTGGTCTGTGGATGAATGATCTTCGTGTTCCGTACCTCCATGAAGGCAAGCAAACCCATGGGGCAAACCGAAGGGAGTACATGTGCATGGGAAGGTTCCGCTTAAAACTATTGGCGCCGTCCACTCTGACATCACTTTATCCAAGATGTCTGGCTGCTGGGCAGTATGCATTCGCGGTCGCAGCACCGTTGTCAGGTCCCGGTCTACTATTTGTAGTACGAGCTGGAGAAGCTCCTGCAAATTGAACACTGCAGCCGTCACGGCGTACTTCAAGGCACCCGACCGATGATGACCCTAGAGACATTCAAACTTCGACAACTTGCCGGAGAAGTGATGAACAGCTCCCCCCTTCCTTAGACAGTGAAATCACTTGAAACCCGACGACAGCTGGAGACCTGTCAACAGTGAACGAGAGTTTGTGTTCGCCAGAAAATCTTCTCTGGATGCAGTCGATGACGACGCAGAAGGACACAACGATGCCGCGAGCCAGGACGACTCCAGGTACGTCAATTCTGGTGTGCGATGACGCTCGCGAAGGAGAGCGGGCTATGTTCCGGGTCTTTCGTAGGACATCTTAAAGAAGGTTGGCTCAGTCATTACCCTCGTGAACCTCCCTACCAAGCGCGCATAGGGATGGTAGTGATAATTCTCTTGCGATACCTCGCACTCGCTCTTCGACAAGTCTAACTGTGGATAGTCATCGACTACTTTGAAATCGAGTCCCAATCAAAAACTAAGCTGTAGTACTACCTGCTGATGTAATCCCGCTTTTTACTACTCAGTCCAACTGTTTGCCGGGCACCGCTCGAAAACCAGCATGCCCGTCTCTCGTTTCCAACTTCTGAGGGCGACGACGAGAAGCCCATGGACGAGAGATTTCCGGCATCTGCTTCCAGTGCCGAAGCGTTTTGCCATCAAACAGTCATTCTACGATCCTGGTATAAAAGCCGTACGCGTCAAGGACCGTATCAAGTTCTGGAATGTCGTTCCGGGAGACCGCGTCCGCATTCGCGGAGACAGCAGTGGAATGATTCACGAGGTGCTGAGCATTAACAGGTTCACGAACCGCGTTTACCTGAAGGGTACTATCAGGGTAACGTTCTTTTAAATTCCAAGTGGTGCTATTAATCAATATGTTTCTCGTGTGGCGGTAGGAGCCAACAAAGGGAAAGATGCCGATAAACAAAAGCGTGCACTACTCAAAATGCCAGCTATTGATAAAGGAGATGGAAAAGAAGACAGAGAGCGGTACTGTAGAGAAGGTGCAGTGAGTCTTTCTATTCCATCTTTGCATGAAACATCCAGTGTCGATCCCCATCATTCGCAGCATTTTTGCGAGACGTATTGGCGTACGGGACCCCCATTGGAATCCCGAGTTTCGCCGATTCGACTGGAAACGCGTCGTACTTGCATCTATACCGGCACATGTAAGGCACACTGCTGGGAAGGAGGTAGTTTTACCTTGGCCTGAGCCAGAAGCACCCCCGAAACCGAAACGTAAGTTACAAGCTCATGACTGCCCTCTCTATTAGCTGAGCGTGACCCCCTCTGTCCTTCAGCCAATGTCCTTCTGGATACTTCGTCGGAGGCCGTTCTAAAAATCACCTACCAACCACCGACGTTCCAGCCAAGCGGCCAAACGAAATCAGCGGTGGCTGATGAAAGCGCGTACATCAAGACCTTATTTAATCCATCTCCAAGGGGATTCGATGAATCTCGACCCATGGAGCTGCATCTCGCGAAAGAATTGTCTAATCCCCACAGTCGTGCGAAGAAACAAGCGAGGTGGCAAGCGGCTCGTCGACGGAAGTCAGAACTACTCAAGAAGTTCATCGCTCGCGAACTCTTGAATCAAGGCGATCGGACAGCTCGTGAGGCACGTGCAGAGGCGGTCTTCAAGTGGCGGCAGCAGATGGAGGAGGAGCGAAAAGCGGAGAAGAAGCGGAGGTGGTTCACCGCCGATCGTGTGGCCAAAATTGCTAGGAAAGCTAAGCGCAAGCAGAGGAAAGCAGAGAAGCAGAAGGAGAGACTTACCCAGATGGTGCTCAAGGATGCTCCCAACCAAGTTATACCTGGCTCGTCGAGACAACGTGCATAGTGTCGTTAGTCCCTCTGGTCGGTTTTCGACGAGGGTAGTATCTTCTCGCTTGTTCAATGTTGGCCGCCGAATCCGTTTCGTCCTCATGCCCGAAACCCGCGGTAAGATTGAGGCTCTCGCTCCAGTCCCTACAAGTTGTTACAGTGTCCAACGGGTGGTCCCAGATTTACTGAGCGGACTTCGTGGAGATTTCTTTTGTTCTATTTGATGGTGAGTGAATTCGACATTGGCCTCAGCTCACTTCAAGATGTGAGCCGCCAAGTATCGTCCTACCTGTCTTCCAGGCGCAGCTATAGATAAAAAGGCAGAAGTGGGTTTGGATTACTGCTCGTGAGTATTAGCTGAAAAGTGTAACTGCGACTAAGTAGAGTAATGGCTCGAGTTTGACTAATTTTCTACAGTTCTCCTGAGACCAAAAAAAAAAGGATTTGTAGCCGCGAAAGAAGTATGCAGCTCGGGCCTCGGTATGCTTCCAACTTCGATTGAATACAGCGAACCCCCTTCTTTCAAGCCACGGTTCCACGCAGACGTATGCCACGGTATCCTGGTCGAATTAAATGATGTAGAGAACGTTGGAATAGCGACTTTCTGCATCACCCCGCGGCTGTGGTATACAGGACTCCCTGGCTATGTACTAACCACCAAATGAGTCACGATAAACGCAAGTTATCTACTCCAGCCCAGCCTCAACTGCATCGACCGGAGTATTGACACTTATCCCGTCATCAAGCGAAAAGCCGTCCCCAGAAGAACTATCACTACTCCACCCAGGATCCCCTCTGTCTGGACTCGGCGGCCTACCGGAGCTAGCTTCAGAAAATTTATGAGGAACAGAAAAAGGCACTTTCAATGCACTAAGAGAGCTACGGCGAAGCCTCGTAAAAATGCTGGGTGACGTGGAGCGATTTGTTCGTCGTGGGTCCACCACAAGTGGTGGGTCTGAGGCGGGCAGACGATTGCTTGGAGAGAAGCCGTCAACGTCATCCTGCTGATCAAGTAGGTCCGAAGCCCATTTGCGACGCAACGTAGGAGACCGAAGCGGGTCGTTACCGTGTCGAAATCCGTAGCCATGAGGTGTAGATTCGCCAGACTCGACGCTGGCGGTGGCTGCGGGACGTCCACGTCTAAAGTACCAGGCGGTACCCTTGTCAGCGAAAGCACGCTCCGTGTCAGTGTCCGTGGGAAGCGGTGGTTCAGTATCCTTCAACACTGTGGGAAGGTTGGTTCCAGTGATGGGTCGCGGAAGACTGATGCCGTTTGTAACGATTCTTTCGGTGTCAGCGGCACTCGGACTCGGCCTGGTACGCTGCATAGCTTTCCGTACTGATTGTCGACCGAGTAGGATTTGTTTCTCTATCCGGTATCGGTTCTCAATCATATGCAGCTTTGTGTGAAGTAGAAAATACAATAAGAAATCAATTTGCGAATGGATTTCCCTGCCAAACGTACCTTCGGCCAAGTAACTACTTGTCCGACCCGCATCACTCTTTCGAGCTCTGTTGAGTCTGGGTCGCTCAAAATGCGGAACCAATCCTGGAGCTTCCGTCAGGGCATCGGGGTGGGACGGAATTGATCACCTACCCAGAGACGAGTCTTCGGCCAGATTCTGTAAATATCCATGCTTCAGAGTTTGGCAGGCAACTCGGGAAGTAGGACATACGTGACTGCACCATCGAAACGCTGCAAAAAGACGCTGGACCAATCCTGACCAAGAACTTGTGGTAATAGTTCCAAATCACGGATTACCTGATTTAAATCATCATGATTCAAAGGATCACCAAACATAGAGAGTAAGCACCTTGAAATTCTTTGTGAGTTCCAACTTTAGCCACTGCTCAGCAGCGGACAGTAAGAAGTTCCCTCTCCAACCTTGCAAGGAGTTAGTGAAAGAGAGAAGCACACTGTTGAATCCACACCTGTGCCTTTCCTGTGGGCCACCGGCTTCCCAGCGGAACCTCTGGGGGCGAAGAAGAACAGGTGAACATGGGGGTTAACTTGGGACACTACAGGGTGAGTCACTACGGGAGTTGTCAACGGTGAGCCTGAGGAGCCGACAAAAGGATATACCATTGAAGTAAAGATTCAGGGCTTGGATAGGGATGTCGACCCTTCACGAAGGCCGCTAAGTACTTAGCATATCGCGATTTGTGAGCGTACCTCAACGATCCGTCTTTGAACTTGCTTCCCCAATTCCATGGCACAACTCGCCCGTCCCGAAGTTTCTGCATAAGGACAACTGGGTTCAGAATTCCGGGAACCGCAGCTGAAGCAAGCACCGCCGACCAAATAATGGTATCGGGCGCTGTAAGATAATTTAAAAGCTTCGTTGGGCTGCAAAGCGGATCAGCGTGTCACAATGCAGGATCCGAAGATGCCACTGACGAATGTCGGTCCGCAGGAATCACAGAAATATTAAGTATTCGACCTGTTTGCATGTATGCTTCCCGGAAAGTTGTCGAACCTCGTGTGAAGAAGATACACTGCGGTAATGTAGCAGTGGAGTCTCCACAAAGAGGGAAACCGGAAAACCGTACCTTTCTGGCCCACGCGACACTGTCAAAACGAGCACCAGTCTTCATGAAACGAGGCATCCAAACACTCAAGGGATCTTCACATGCGGTTAGCTTACGTGCGAGCTCCGGGGTAAGTAAAGTCCGCAATTCTGCATCTGTTCTCGTGCACACTAGAGCAGCAATGAGGCCACCGGCGGAGGTCCCTGTGATAACCCGAGGTAGCAAGCCAGTGTCTAGGAATGCCTTAACGACTCCGAAGTGATCTTGATGTCACACGTCAACACTCGCACCAGAAAGCAAGCAAACTAACACCCACAATAGCCAAACGATGCACCACCCGATAGACAGAGGGCAGAAGTGCCGAGATTAGTACTTGCGCTTTTGAAGAAGCGTTTCTTTTCTTCATAAGATAGTTCTTCTGATTCCCGTATGAACTGAAGTGCCCTTTCCTGCTCGTTATAATAGGCTGGTGATACGCTTTACTATGGCCACACAGCCCCAAAACATTGCGGACTCACATTCGATTAGAGTCTTAGTTCCAAAGAAAGTCTAATTTCATCAGGAACGTATGGTGCTGCTGCACAGACCTACTCACTTCGCTGTATAACCTAAAACAAAACAGCGGAAAGCGTTAGTCTCTCCGTCTCTCCCTCTGAAAGGTGAACACATCATGGAGTTACCTGACCGACTCTACACCTGCAAAGTTATTCCTTACGCAGGTCTCGAGCACACCGAGTACCCCGCGCACGTCCTTCTTTTCCCTCAGAATCCTCAACGATCGGGTGACCTAGCAAGGTGTGACCATAATTACTTGGAATACCCTGCGACATCCTCACTTTCCCGATCAGCTTCCAGTCGTAAAAAGAGTCTTCGTTCGACTTTTTCCATTCATTGAAACCAAGGTACTCGTCCAATGCTAATGCCGCAGCTTTCCATTCCTGGTACGTGTATCAAGTCAGCAATCAGAGCTCATTGGACAGTAGATGTTAGAGTTCGCACATCATATGTCTGCGCTGCACGAAGTCGCTTTCGAAGCACTCCCTTACGACCCCGCCCTAATACATGCCAATAGTCAATACACTCACAGTGCCGTAGACATACTTACAGGCCGTTAGCCATTCCTTAGTATTGACCATTTGCCTTATCGCAACATAGAAGCTAAACTGGACAAACATCACCGCAAAAATAAAAAACTACATAGGCAAAGTCAGTGGTTCAGCTTTCAAATACGTGAGACCAATGAACTTACCAAGAGCGGCCATCTTAGAATGACAAATAACCAATCTTGCCTGAGAGCGGCTGATGTCTCTCCTTTCCGACGCCTGTGTACGCAAGTAAGAGCAAGGCAACGATAACATCGGAATTGATGGTAACCTCTTGACCCTGAGGTAAACGGGAGCGAAGTCGGAAAGGGCGGAGACTTTCTGGACACGCGGGCTGTGAGGGACTGGAGTACTTGGATGCATGTTTGGCGATGCAGTGGTTGGATGATCCGTCCCGCCAAGGTCGTCAGCACGGAGTGCAGTGACGAATGCGTCTATGTGACTTCCACCCCGTGGGTCAACGTCAAAATACAGCAATAGCGCCGGACCTACGATTCGTCTACGTAGTCTGCATCAAACAAACTGGGGGTTTGCTTCATCCCTAAGCATCCAAAAAGTAAGACTGTAGGTGAGAGAGCGATGCTGAGGTGGCTAATGGGGGGCGACGTGGGTCAGACTAAAAATCACGTGCGTAATACCATTCCAATCGCAGAAACTGTCTTGTGGCGGTGTCACTGCGGGGATTGCATATTGCATCCCCGTCGACAACTACTATATTAGTAAATTGTGAAGCAGGTACACCCAGTCAACGCACACTACTCAGAATGTGCTACGATGCTTTGTAAAACCATTTCTTGAGACTTGTCTGCCCCGTCGTGTCTACAACCTTCTTCAACGATTCCCTTTCCACCAAGCAACGATAGCGTACAAATTCGGGTGCCACGTTCACTGAAGGAGAGGCCACACGAAGAAACATTCCGGCAACAATGAGCCGCTCAAAATTCTTAAGCAAAGACTCATTAGAGCGGGACGATACAAACAAAGAGGTATTCAGAACTTACGGTCATAAGAACCTCACGTGTACACCGTGCCATCCCGATGCTTCCCCCCTCAATCTGGACGGGAGCAGCTGCGGATGCTCGTAATTGTTCCCTGAACATTTCATACAGCATTTCAAACGTGACCTGCTCATGGCCAGCTGTCTGAGCATGCATTGTAGCTATGAGAAGACATATCGAAGGGTAGGACAAGGCTTGATGGGTCAATAGGGTAAGCATCTGGTCAGGGAAAATATCGAAAATACTCACAGTACGCGTCCCGGAAATGTGCACCACGGTGGGGGGCTAATGAAGAGGTAAGCTGCGATAGCGTTGGAAATGGGGAGGAAGGCCGCAGATCCGCCACTACCCGAACCTGGTCGAAGATTGATACCCACGCAACTGAAAGAAAGAGCGACTTACTAGTAGGTTTTGCAATGTCCTGACATCACGTGTGAGAGCGAATATGTCTGCGATCACCTCGGCCACCTTCCGGTCAGTAAGGAAGGTGTCTACGGCAAGCTTCCACATGTCCGTCCATTCTTCTCCACCGTTGTCGATAGGTACGCACAACAGTCGCCGACTCAGGCTCATCCAGTGACATGATTTCACGGGAGGTGCTGTCCGGAGCACGCGCCCCGAAAACCGACTCTTCACCCTTTTTTCAAGTAAGTTTATGGCGTCGAGCCGAGAAGTCACTCCAACGACAGCCAGTCCATTACTGCCTTGCCCGACCCTGCAACTCTGAACAGTATCCAAAAGGCAGTAAAGCAAAGACTGCCTGGGGTGCTGTGCAAAAAGGTCAAATGCATCTAGGATGACGATCGTGGGACGAGACAGTGTTGGCAACAAGGAAACCAATGCTGGAAGATGAGACGGCGGAGGGAGTGATGCTGATGGTATAGGATCCGAAAATAGGTTACTACTTTCATCCACGACGTCAACATCATCGAGGAAGGATCTGCCCGTTTGTAGGGACAACTGGCGTGCAACCTCACGGAGAGCTAGTCGGTCATTATGCTGCACATGACCTGACAAGCGGACGATTATTGGCTGCTGTGGCAGCGATTTGATTGCTTGTTCGATGATCTTTGTGACCCAAGATAAGTATCAAACTCAAGAGGGTAGCTTGCTGTTACCTTCGTCTTACCGCTCCCACGCGGCCCAAGGAAGAGACAGCTATTTCCCTCTCCACGTGTCACCGAACCACCTAGTAGATCCTGCAGTTGACGGGAAGCAGTAGCATTTGCCGATGGCGGTTCATCAATGTCTTCGTCTGCAAAAGCACTTGATGTTTGAAGTGATGCAAGGGTAGCACGTTGCTGGAGCCGCAGGCAAGTTGTTAAATGCGCTGGCAGGACCTGTGGCAGAGATTGGGGAGGCGGCGGCGGACTGTTTGCGTGGTGTAGCTTCCTGCTGGCCACCGAATTTTCAGGTGAATTCCCGGAAACCTGTATTGCCGAGTGGTCTCCTGGTCTGGCGCGTTTGCTGCGCGTTGTACGTGGGGTAGCTGGCCTTTCTACACGCATATATTGCTCAGGGGCAGGAACATTCTTGCCTGCGACGTCACCCTGAGAAGCTTTCACAGCATGCCGGGAGCCCTTGTGGTGTAAAGTACGCCTGGGAGGAGATAACTGGGTAACTGTGTTGTTATCTTCTGTTGCTTTACGCTTTGGCATTGGAACGAGGACAGAACGTATTTCAAGTCAGTTGTGTTGGTTGCAGGACGCGCTTGTCACGCGCCTGTCACAACGTTGCTTTGCAAGTTGCTGATCGACTCGATGGGCTTCACAGGGTGAGTGCAGAGGACACTTGTGTTAAACTGGGCGGCTCTCGACTCACCGCCTACCAGACTGGCACGGTGGATCAACCCTCCTACCTCCGGTTTGGATCTCATAACCAAAAACATCATTCGAAATCATCATGTCCGTAACACCGATCGACACCCTCAGTCTCTACATTATCAGTGACTCCCCTCTTAGGGTCAGAGTAGAGGAAAATGGAACCTCAGCATTCGGTCTTATAGGTCTACCTTCGGATCTATAGCAGGCTTGCAAGTTCCGTCTGAACGTTCGATATGCGCTCTCACAATGAATGATAATGTTTTCGTATTGCTCGAGGACCCGGCTGCTCCTACTCGAGCAGACGTTCTTGCGGGCATGCAGAATATGATACCCCCAACGGAAGGTGGACCCTTGCCCTCAACGATGGTACCTCCACATTATCGGACTGCGTATCTGACTCTCCGCCCCCCTGGCGCTTTGGAACAACTCCTCGGCCAACTCAATGCCCGCTGGGTACCCGTCAGGCAGGCTACTACCTCCTCACAACGATCCCAAGGCACAGCCCAGCAACTTTCCGTCGAGGGATACGTCTTCGCTATAGGTAGCGACTGGCTTGTCCGCGTCGGGAATGTTGTACTTGCTGGAGGCGCTATCAAAGGTATGCTGTTGGAGGTCAGTGGACGGTCTACAACAAGACGCCGACGTATACCTGACCACATGGCCTGATTCAGGCCGAGTACCTTCCCTTACCTGTTCTTCACTCCCAATCGGCAGATGGCACCTCGGAATTACTTTCTAACATGCTACTCTCGGTTCTTCCGAATATCGGGGACGCGAAAACAGTGGCAGTGGCGGTCAGCGACTCCCAGTGGGAAGAAGTGCTGTGGGACCGCGAAGAAGAGGAGAGGCTGACCTCCGAGATCACTTCGCCAGAGAATTTGGACGATATCTTCGTGACTGGCGATGAAGGACTTCCACATCAAAAAAGAGGTGATTGGGTTGGTGTGGACAGGGACCGCAGGTCTGCTTTCTTAATCATTGGTGCTTTGAGGTCGGAGGGAATATTGTAAATTGGTCCTGCATTTCATAGGTACGCAGCAGTTTACACACTGACTGGGCGGCCATGAACTCACATAGGGCATTTTGTAGTACACAATTGTCATGCTAGACTGTAACTGAATTCATCGAGGAAGTAAGCAACACTTCTCAGGGGCAACTGCATGCTACGTGTGAATGCATCTCATTGCAAATTTTCAAAACATAGGAACAATGCATGGTGATTAAGATGGGGTAATCCAACGAGCAGTTGCAGCAATGCGAAAGTCAGTTGGAATGACAGTATGCCTGTGTATTTGGTGTGTAACTGAACCTGATATCCACCAGAAGACTTACTCAAAGTGAGTTTGCACCCCATGCCCCTCCATGACAAGAACATTTCCCTAGAAAAGTGCATTTTTGAGTCAAACTCTATTGTGGATTTGCATGCTTACATGGCGAAGGATTAGTGACATGACAATTTCATTTGGCTGACTTGGGCCTGCTGCAGTTATGTGGTGGCGGAAATGCATGACTGCAGGAGAACCTAATGAAAGAGAGGCAACTACAGGTCCCAGGCCCTTCTCATCATCACTATGGAACTGCATGAAGCCAGTCAGAGGAAATAGAGTAGATCCATCAGTCATGATTTGTACATACAGACATCTTCTGGTTTGCCAGGTATGCTGCAGTCAGAACTTCATTGAACTGTAATCTTGGGTGGATGGCTAGATGCACTCTCTCCTTGATCATATTCAATGCTGCCTGGACACAATTTGGGGCTTGGGCAAGTGGCACAGAGTTTGCTGCTTCACCCACATACTGTGGAAGTGTTAGTAATACAAACTGGATTACCATTGACCAACCTTGTATGGTTCACCAGCTGCATGACATGTGAAATAGCTAATAAAAGATACAGTGGCAACACTCACAGTTCTGAGAGAAATAGTTTGTCAAGAGGGTTCCTCGCACTGTCCAAAATATCAAAAAGATAGCAGGATGGTGGTTTTAGAGACCTTACCCTTATGCTGGGAAGAGTCAGCTCAAATGACATTAATGAACTGAAAGAGCCTCACTGTTCTCAAAGGGTATCGTTGGAGTTTCAATTCACCACATGATGCCTGCTCTTGGTAGCCCTGGAAGATCTCATCCACTTCTTTGACTGACAAGGGGCCACTGGTGATGAGGTGTATCTTGCCTCTACAAACTGAGATGCAGCAATAAGCCAGAGATGTTATATGAGTTACATACATTTTAGATGGCAAAACAAATGTCTGCCTGGTCATGAATCCTCTGCCACCACCCAAGTCAATAACATTTGGAAGGCATTTGGTAATACCTATCAGACTGAGTTAATGTCAATATAGGCCATGGAGGTCAGGAGGTACCTGAATTCCTTGTGATTCGAAAGTCTGTGAACTCATTTGTTGGCTGCAGGTGCCAAAAATCCTTTGCATTTTGCATCTTCCACACTATTGGTTGGTAAGCCTAGGTTTGTTCAGTAGTCTACACTCTGCAGTACCCATCTAAGCACCTACATGACAATGAGAGCACTCCCAGCATTCCCATTTAAATCTGCCAGCTATTGAGTAACCCATTGCATGCATAATCCACAAAGCTCACCTGCTAGAAAGTCGGCCACAATGAATGCAATGCCAGCCTGGACAACAAGAATATGATGAAGTGGTCTTGTGGGCCCCAAGGGTAGGAGTGAGGCTAGGTAGGATTTTGAATGTTCTTGGCTGAAACCTCAAGAATTCTTCAGAATATTCAAGTGATTCAGGGTTCCTCCCATTGGATTTCCAAAATTCAACACAATCAGGATTCAAGCACATCCCACTTTGCTTGTAAACAACTGGGCTCTTCTGAGAACACTTTCTGCATTGAAAGTCAGGGTCCACTTTTTCAGCCAAAGGCTCAGGCAGTGATGCTATACCACCCTCTGCAGCTGGCCACCATGGAGACCCCTGATTCTGACACCACTGAAAGGCAAACTTCCACCTAATGATGTGGCTTGAATAAGTGGGTGCTGGTTGATACTCAGCTGGAAACTTTTAGTGCGACCATACATGAGCAAGCCAGAAGGACATACCCCAGGCATGAGATATCCAGTATATGCCAAGCACAATATATGTATACCCAGAGGCACTCAGGTCAAATGGGAAAAGGGCATACTGGTCATCAGCAAGGAGGACAAGTGGCCGTCCTTCCTTGTAGTTTCGTAGCAGTGCACGCACTGATTTGTCTGACGCAGTCTGATCCTGAGCCAATCGCAACTGACGGCCCGCCCTTGAATCCACGAAGTTTTCGGACTTTCCACCCCTAATGCCCAAGTCAGGATTTGTTGAGGTGCAAAAGACAACACATACCCATGTGAGATTATAAGTTTTCCGTCATGATGAAACAGATCCCGACTAGAAGAAATGAGCACACAACCACTCAAGCCCTTGCAACGTAGAAGTACCTAGCAGCAAAAGCACCAAGAAGGTAACCTTTGACAACATCATTCTTGGAATACACACCACCCTGATAGCTACGAAAATACTCTAGACATTCGCATATTTCCTGGCGAGACTTTGAACAGTCAAATCACCGCAGTTAACCTCCGTGAAATGACATACCTCGGCCCAAATAGGTGGATGACGAGGCAGTCGAGGCTTAGCGGTTGCATCGGCATGAACAGGTCCTCCTGGTTCATCCGCTACTAGGACACGCATGCCTCCTGCGCCGCATTTTATGACCCCCCGAATTGCTGTATCTTGAGGCATATCGGGAACGCCCTGTGAATCCTGCGGAAACCAAGCCACTGGATCATCGATGCATGCGTCCTCAGCGGCAGTTGGCACTACGACACCTCCAGTGATAGTATCGTTTACACGGTCGTCGATGAGATTGTCGTCCTGATGACCAGTTACAGAGCCCCGACGTAATTTCTCAACGTTAGCGATGTCAATACTGCTACCCGGCATCCGTTCGGCGGGCGTCCGTGGCAGGTTTGGAGAATTGGTGGAAGTCGACGTCTGCATGTCGACGGTTTGCACAGATGGCTGTGCACACCACTTGAGTTGTGTACATAACATAGTCGTGTGATGGGTCATCGTCATCGTTGGACGTTGGGTCTTGACTCATACTAACTCGTTCTTGAAATCGTGTTGATGTCCCGTGGATTCAGTGCTTTCGCTCTAGCCACAAATGTCATGGCAGGCTTACAGTTTTCTGACGAAGAATTATTCCAAGGCAACCAGGCGCGGTGACGTTCGATCGTCCGCAACCTCTGCGTTGCATTTTTATCAGAACCGCCAGTTGGACTTCTATGCGTCTAAGGAGGCCCGTAGGCTGAGCCTACGGCAGCTTGTAATTTTAAGAAATCTGACCTGTCATTCAGCTGCTGATACGTCTTCTAAGGTTTTCTTCGGGCGACACATGAATGAAGAGCGGTTGATTAAAGTATCCTCGTCCTCAAATGTTCCCTCCACACAAGTCTCAACACGTTCTTTAGAGTGCCAATTATGTCCGCACAGAACTACCTGTACGAATTGCGCATAGAATAAGGGACCTTCAAGCCCTTCCATACGTTATAGTCACTCAACCAGAAATAGCCAAGGTCTACGAGGTAAGCAGTTGGTGCGCTGACCGATCCTCTGAGGACTGAGTTAATCGGATGTGTAGTTGTATTGGTCCGCTTTCGACAAGTATTCGGTTTGCTTGTCTGTGATTTCCTATGCTGAGCCCCGCAACAGATTCAGACGTTTCCCCGAAATCAATAATTTATCCGACAATAGGCAGTTTTGTGACCTCCTGGAGACCTTACTGGACGAGCAGTAAGTCATCGAGAGTTAGTGAACGAACAATCTGACATCCATGTTAGTGCGCCTGTGATACCGAATCTATCTCTCGGATTGTCTCTTTGTTCCCCTCATGTTCCTCCCGATTCCCTTGATTCGTTCATGAGGCGGATGCTGATTTCGCGTATATCAAGACGCGTTCTTGCCGAACACCACTTGGCACTTAGCAAGTCTTTGGGTCGCGACTCTCTCAGTTCGGAGGATCCGCGTGTCGGGATTATATTTACTGGTCTCGACGTGAAACGCAGCGTTGTCAAGTGTGCATGCCTTCTGAGAAGTCGTTCTTATGGTATCGAAGATGATAATGGAGAGGTAATCCCGAATAAGGGGTGGCCTGTGGTGGTAGTCGAGGGCCAACTCGACACGAGATTCGCTTATATACGCGAACACCTGGAGTAAGTCTATACGAGAGCTGGGGTCACTTTCGATAACGTTCGCAGATACATCGTTTTCGAACTTCTCAAAAACGTACGCCACCGACATATCTCTGCGTGATCATTGACTCTATATGTCGGACATGGTAGGCTATGCGAGCCACTGGGCTCAAACATCGGCATAGTACAACCCTTCCTCCTATCTATGCAACGATAGTGGCTGGAAAGGATGATGTCAGCATTCGAATAACAGATCAAGGTGCGGGTTCACCGTAATAGTGGACGAGTCCGACCCGAGTTTTCAGGTGGTGGGCTGCATTCGACGGGCGTCCAATCACCTTCCGATCTATTCTCATTTTCCCATGTTCGTAATGCAACGAGAATGGATGACAGCCGGATTGGAGCTTTGAGAAGTGCAAGTTCCAGGGGCGTGAAGGCCACGGTCGCCGAACAGGTCGGAGGATGGCGAGTCATGGAGGAACATGGTGATAGTAATGCCAAAGACCCTGAGAGGAGAGCCGGTATCGCACCACATCAGCGGATGGGTCTGGGACTGCCTATGAGCAACATATTCGCAACGTGGGTCTCGGCCACCGTCATGTTGGTTTCAAACTCAGACTCGGTGATCAGATATTTCGGCGGTTCTCTGCAGCTGGTTTCGTTGGATGGATGGGGTGGGTGGTGGTTCCTCTTTGACCCGAACACAACCGTCGGACATGTTTGTTCACAGGCACCGATGCTTACTTGCAGCTACCGAAGCTGGTAGGTGGTCGGAAAACTCACTCACTCGGAGTGTGGCTGACGTTTTGACGAAGGGAACCAACTTGGAGGGCATCGAGTTCTAAACAGGGATCCGTCGGACTGAGCCAGTATAATGCCCGGCGTAAGGTCAAAGCCCCAGTGACCGGTATCTTTTCTTTATGCAGTATTATGGATTTTAATTCAGCACAAGATAAATGACAGTCGGGTGTAAGATCACCCCGTTTATGAATGAAATCTGAGAGAATACGGTGCCTCAAAAGACTGGAGGACGGCGAGGAGTGCTGTGCAAATTCCATGGGTGTGTGTTGCAAGTGTGTATGGTCACGTCACAAGTCATTCATCCAAGTCCTGTGCCTGGGCTGTCAGCCTGTCAAACAAAAACCACGCTTCGGCTGGCCAACCATGGGCGTCATATTCTCATCTCTTTGCTACTTACTTCGATGTACGATTCTGGCCTGACACTCTCAGAAGCTGAGCATCGCAGCTATGAGCGACCCAGAATTCGTGCACTCTCCTCCCTCGTATGAGTCTTCCTTACGAAATGACCAAAAAATTAGCCAGTCGCTGCAACAGGACGAGCTGAAGAGGCGCCTGTCACGGACGACGAGCATGCAGACCGGAAGCAAACCAAAGAATACCTCCCCTTTCAACACACCGTCTCTGCGGAAATTCCAGTGCTACCTCTTCGCATTCAGAAGCGGTCACCAGCACCCACGTACGGCGGAACTCGTCGTCCGAGACCCCTACCGCCTTGTCCCACCGATGCAAAGGTTGTCAAGCATCCATGGTAAAGAGATCCCACATCTCAAAGCAATCATGGACAGCAAGATGCGCGGAGAGTGCACCGAGGAAGATTTGCCTCCAGCCCCCTCCTCCATTTGCACCAGTGGGCCCGAGCCTCAATGGCCCTCCGTACAAAGGCGTCGGTGCCGCACCTCTTGCTACTTCCTCTTTATCCGACCCATTTCGATCATCATTCCACTCTTCATATCGCAGACAGGGAAGTCATTCGTCACAGCTGCCATACCCTATGATGGAGCATTGCAACGAGCCGCCCTCGAGGCGCAGCGGATATGGCGCCCTACAAGGTGCTGCAGGAGAGGCAAACGCACAGGGCAGGACTCAAGGTGGCCCGACTGTCATTTGATCCCTCAGTTGCGTATACCCACGATCACCTCCTATATGGTGATGCTGGCGGGTCGCGGTCAGTGGACGCTGTATCCCTGTACAGGTCAGTATTCGCCAGTGAGCGCGAGTTATCGGTTATGGTAACGTGTATTATCAGTCATGCTGTATCTTCCCATGTCCAACATACCCCTGCAAATTCCGGGACACGCTATCCCCTCATGTAAAGAGCCTCTTCAGTGCTGCGGTGTTTTTTCTCATCCCTGGCGAAGTAGGTCTGCGAACAGGTCTTCCTTACGACCGCTCTCCGCAAATTCCGATTTCTCTGCGCATAGCACTGGTTCGTTGTCACGACAGTCTTCGCCGGCTGTGTCCACCAGTCCCTCGATTTCATGGCATTCACTCAGCCCCCCCTAGAAGATGAGCTACCTCGGAAACACGCCGCGATTGATTCATGATTCCTGTTGAACGCGTCGGTTCGGATGCCTGTTTTGATGTACCACTAACGAGTTGCTTCTGTACCGTCTATACCCTCATCATACCTATGTAGCCCCTCTCGATGCATTACTG
>JANFAB010000225.1:0-62637 GCA_024613165.1 Pisolithus albus | reverse complement strand
AACGAACGACCCGATTTCAAGCAAACGAGACGTACGGGAATGTCACAGAGTGCGACGGCGCCCCGACCGCTTCCAGGGAACTCAGTTATGCCCATTACACTGAGGTCGACGGTGCCGCCATTCGCTTGAAACCAGCCTAAGAAATCGTCCAGCATGATGGTCGTCGTCGGACTCCAGGACTGAGTACAGCCACTGTCTTTGATCTCCCCGACGACGAAGCTGCGTTCGACCAGCGGCGACATGGCAGACTCACCCACCGACAGCAGCCAGGCTGACGCCCGGTCGAGATATGCCAATCTCAGCCAACCACCCTCACCATTGTCAGACATGATCACCCTCTCGCCAATGCCACAGCAGGACTCCCCCGTCGCCCATCTCAAGGGCATCTTCCCCGATTTCGATGAGGCAGTCATGTACGCTCAACGTCTATCCGTCCCTACTCAACCCTGACCTCTTGTAGCATCTCCGTCCTCGAATCCGTCAATAATGACCAGGACCGCGCACTGGATGTCCTCCTCGGCATGAACGACCCTACGTACGTTCCCGCCGCACCGTCTTCTAATATCCAGCCACCCCAACAACGACGACAAGGTCTCACTCAGGAAGAATCTGATGAGCAACTTGCCCGTAGACTTGCGTTCGAGGAGGAGGAAGCCGCAAGGGCTGTGTCATCTGAGCGACAGCCAGGGTGGGGAGGCGTACCGCCGGCCCAACAACACCAACAGCAAGCCAGCTACCAGGCATATCAACCTAGAAGGAGCAGTGATCGGGGCCCGGGCAGCTGGAATGGTTGGAGGACTGAACAAGATCGGACGCCACAATATCCAGGGCAAGGACAAAGAGACACTATGGCAGAGTTTCAGGAAGGGTTCTATAAGATCGCAGAAAGTGAGTTGTTCGTGGTCCCCCAGAGCCGTGTTAGCCACCCTGACTCAACTTATAGCCGGCAAGAAAACCTTTAATACCATCTACTCCAAATTCAAAGCCAAGATGCAGGAGTTCGACCAAGGCGGCGGTCCTGTCTCAGGGAGCACGAGTACCAGTGCTTATGGTGCTCATGACCTCGGCCTTCAGGGTACCCCCGCACAGGGCTACACTCACTCCTCATCTTACGGTGCTGGCAGGACAGCTAGCCCTTCCTGGAACGGCGGTCAACCCCATGCAAACATGTACACGCCAACGCCACCAATTCCACCCATCGATACACGATCCGATACCAGGACAGGTACCCCGCCTGCCGTGAGAGGATACGATCTCTCTGATCCTGGAGAAGGGGGCGCATCACCCCAAAGTCATACACCTCCACCCCCTTTTCCTAGCGAAAACACCACAACACGGAGTTTGAGAGCCGAGGGTGAAACCCTGCCGTCTGCGCTTCCAGTTTCGCCGGACCACGCTCTCCCTGGCGCGTTTCCTCTGACGTCTGGCAGCCCAACCCCCTTCACTTCATCACCCCGTAGCTCCACTTCCGGACCCGGGCCAGTTCCGGTATCGGGGTTGGTACCGAATTCAGGACCTCAGGGAGCTGGGGGCACGGCAGCGCGCTCGAACGTTGAATTCAGCAAACTTGGTCTTCTCCCGAAACGACCCGTATCACTGGTAAGGCCGTTGTCACCTCCTGCAGCGGCTGCAGGTGGCCGTAACGCACCCGCGCAACGGAAGGAGAGTAGTGACGATGAGTTAGAGTATGTCGAGAATCCGTTTGAGGACCGGCATTAATGAGAGCAATTTGGACCCACCGAAACATGCAAGATGAACGCGTTGAAATGTATATGATATAAATCCTGGTATGTAGTAGTCCTTCTGTTGTCTGTAGTCCGCTGTATCGCATGCCCGCCCACACCGTCCCGTCTGCAACATGTATGTCTCGCTGTCAGACGCAGGCCACACAAAAGAACCTGGCTAATATTAGGTCTGCCATATGCATCAAGCTCTCGTAAAAAGTCTAAAGCGTCGGAAAACATAAACAGAACAGTGCTGTGCGTCTATGGTACAAGTAGCAGCCAGTGGCTCAAGCCGACGACCTCGTATACAGCTGCTTGAGAAACCAGAAATCAAGTGTACATCCGTCTCATAACGAAAAACCCGAAGGGGGGTATGTCGCGCGCCTCCGACCCATCGTTACCTCCCCCCTGCGCGCCTCGCTACTAACACATAGCGGCGGCCCCACCGTTAAAACGACGTCGTAGAGTCGACCTCGATCGTTGGCACGATGGATGCGATGAACTTCAAAAACACGACAAGATAGAAATCCACTCTCATGGCCTCGGGCTGCTCGTCCTCTTCGGTCGCTAGATTCTTATCCTTGCTGTCTTCTTTGGAACTCTTCCGCCCAAACGCCCACTTCTTCTTGCTATTGCTATCTTTGTTGCTCCCATCTTTCTTGCGAGCAGCCAGTTGTTCCTCCACGCCTGCGTTCATGCGCTCAATCACTTTCTTCATGACGCTTGCGTGCTTGCACGGGTGTACAGATGCAGCCTGGAGAGATGTAGAGTGTGGGAAGGCTTCGATCGTAACGGTCTTGAGGGCATGGTCGGCGGACACATCTTGGAAGATCTGTGCGGGCGTGAGGGGATTGCGGTTCTATATACTGTTTGTTATGCTAATAACTTCCGATGGTGCGTGATGGAACGTACCTCGTCATAACCAATTAGCCAGATCCGCGGCGTCTGATAGTATTTATCATACGTGATCATGACGTCGTACGTTCGCACTTGGAGTAAATTCCCCTTCGCGGCTTCGACTTGGCTACAAACATACCCATGTTCAGAGAAAGCGGAAAGCAAGGCGTCTATGCACGCAAAACATCTCACTTACCTGGCATCGATGACTCCACCTGATGACAGCACGCCAGCCTTGGGCGGGGGTGCAGCGGTAGCCTCGTCGTCTCCTGCCTCAAGGTCTTCCTCCTCCATGTCCGGGATGTCATCTAAATCTGGGGTTTCTCCCATCGTCGCACCAGCCGAAGAAGTGAGGGACACGTTGCCCATGGCAGTTGTAATCTGATCGTGGTCACCGTCTAGATCAGGGATGTCGTCGATCTCGCCTGGGTTGGCGGCAGAGTCGACGGTGCCTTTACGTCCCGCGTGGGTCTCGACCCACTCGTCTGTGAGCCCGGTTGAGGAATCATCGAAAGAAAGGAGGCGTTCGGCATCTTCGTCTGCATCGGTATAAGCGAGAGACTGGGCGCGTCGGAGGCAAGCGACGCCGCGCGTGACTAGATATTGCTTATCGGCTGGGAGATAATCGCGGGCTTTGGACGTGTCGCCTTTCTCCCTGAGTTGTGTCGACGACGAACGTACGGTGTTGACAGAGATCGGAAGGACTTACCACTGCCAGACGGGGAATTTGTAAGTCAGGAAATCACCAGCTGCCACGAATTCCTCTGTGGGGAGTTGTCAGCAAAGATCGGAAGCACGAAGACTCGGACAGGCCTGGAGTTATCCTTCCGTGTTCTTTGAACTTGCTCTCCTTGAGTACCTGACCGACGACGACGTTGGGTTGGGGGGAGATACGTGAAGGCTGGTGTACGCACGGGACTGATATAGTCACGGAATGCCCAGTATTGTTGCTGATGCCATGAATGAGCGACGGTGGTATGATGAAGACAACTTTCCAGGTTTTTAACTTGCCTGAATGGCGTGCATCGTCAACTCAAGCGTTCACTGAGATGTGCAGAGACAAGGAGCATATCAGCCATCGATGTCACCTGATCTTAGTCGACCTCCCCCCACGTGCCCGTACCACTACCACTTATGCTAATTCATTACCAGACTCTTTCGTTTCTTCGTTTTCTTATCCTTGCCCTCATCACCCCGCTTTCGTTTCTTCGAATCATCCTTGGCACCTTCCCCGTCTCCCACTGGGGCAGCTGTCTTTTTGTCGTCTCTCTCCCTCATCGTGCCAGCACTAGATCTGTCCTTGTGCTTCTTCTTCTTGCCGTGTTTGTCCTTCAATTCTTCGTTCTTCCCCTGCGCTGTCGCTACCTTCAGTTCGTCAACTCCCATAGCAACCTCCTCCCTCGCAACATTGCTCTCCACAACTGCAGCGGCGGCGTCAGAAATCTTCTGTTTGTGCTTTTTCCTCTTCGATTTTTTCGCCTCCGTCTTCTCCCCTCCCTCAGCCTCCACTTTGCGGTCTGCCTTTGTATCCCCATCTTTCATAGCAACGTTCTCCGACTCTTCTATATTCGCTCCTTCGGTTTCCTTTTGCGTCTTTTGACCCGTGGGTTCAACAACTTTTTCAGCAGATGCAGGAGTAGTTAAGGGGGCGGAATCGGCGATGGTTGCGGACGGTGCTACTTTTGACGTGTCCTGACGTCCGACAAGGGTTGAATACACATACAACAGTCGAACGAACAGGTATGTTAACCCACCTTGTCAGTGGTATCTTTCGACTTGGACTTCTTCTCTTTCCGTTTCTTGTCCTTGGGTTTTTTAGTTGACGTTGTATTTGCGGTCGTTTCCTCGGATGAGTTCGACGGTTTGGATGGTTCAGGGGCGGCAGGAGCTGAGTCCTCAGCACCCGCGCTGTCTCCCTTCTCAGGCTGTTCCTTGGTTTGATCTCTAGCTTGCTCGTCGATCTTCATTTGTTCACCGTTACCGTTCGCCTTGCCCTTGACGCGATTTTGTTTTTGGTCCTGCTTCTACACCATACACTTCGACTCGCCTTAAATCTCGACGCTGGGTGATGTAAAAACGTACCACCTTAGGACCCTTGTACAGGCCCTTCTGGTATTTTTCCGCCTCCGTTATACATGACGTGTGGCTCTTGAATTCCGCGGGTATTTGGAACGTGGTTGAACAGTCTATACAATCGACCGGTGCATGACACCGCGCATAGTGGGTGTCTAGTTTGGGTTTTTTTACAATGTCTCCACACCCTGTTTATGCTTTACGGATGAGCGTGGTGGGTTTGTGTGAACGAGACGCGGCGCATACCGCTACACCTGGGGGAGAGTTTAGAATGTGTGGAGGGGGAAAAAAAGGTAACCTACTGAAAAGAAACCATTTGCACGACTTTAGACAACCGACAGAGAGAGAAGTGGAAAAAGGACTAATTTCAGAATACTTATACATAGGTCCGCTAACTCGATTATATAAGCGTACGATCTCATCACGAGTATTTGGCCGATCATACTGTACGCTTGTGAGCTGAGGGAAGCGAAGGTGCGCTACACTTGAGCTGATCAACAATCCAGACTTTGGAAGCTCGAGGTTGGAGCAGTTCCAGTCAGCACCTGTTGCGTCTGGGATCCGACTCTTGTACCTCCACTGCAATGAATAACATGCGAATGGTATGTCCACACGCTAGCCGTCAGAGGAGGCAAGTTCACTGACGGGTGTCCACCAAACTTCATCTCTTCTTCGGCATACCTGATCTACTGCTACTGACTTCCTCGACTCAATCGCACGCGGCCGGTGCGCTTATACATTCGGGAAACCATAGCTCTCGGAGGAAGAGGAGACCAGCGACGGAGTTGAAGTTACTTGGGGTAAGTATCTACCTGTTCCCTGTCCTTTTATCGGTGTTTTGCACCACGAATTCTTCACTGATGTGTGTCAAGTAATGCTGATTGGATACCTGCACACTCAGAGGACCAAAAGCAAATTAACACGTTCGCAAAGTTGAATGCACGTTTGAGGGGTATCGAAGACAGACTAGAGCAGCTCAAGGTGTATAACTTCCTCTTTTTTTCGATTCCGCACGCATCGCTGAACAGGCATATGTGACCTGTCATGTTCTCCTCGCCGACCTGTCGCCCCTCCTACCCCCCCAGCAAGAGAAAGAGGCCCTTGATGATCTCTCTACTGAGCTTGAACTAATGGATGAAGACCAAACTGTGCTGTATGTCCGCTTTTCCTGTACCATTTTCATTACTTTCTTTTTCTGCTTGCAATACATTGAACATATTGCGTAGGTACAAACTCGGCGAATCGTTTTTGCATCTTTCTCAGGCAGATGCACTGGCCCGCCTTGCAATCGATCAAGCTTCCGTTTCTTCGCAGCTAGCCGAACTGGGTGGTGTCGCAGAGGAGTGCGAAAGAGGCATGAAAGACCTCAAAGTGCGACTGTATGCGAAATTTGGGAAGGCAATCAATCTGGATGAGTAGTGACTCTTTACTGGACGAGAGCGATCGTGGAGGTCGTCGTTCCGTAATCGCATTGCGTGGTCTGGTTATTCCGTACGTCCCCACTTGTTCGGGAAGAAAATATTATGTTTGCTCTCTCAAATCGAATGAATGGAGGTTTTTGAGGGCTGACAGAAACCTCGAGTGTTGATCACTTAGTACTTAGTGACCAATCCCCAGCCGCACTCTCGATGCATTTGCCCCAAATTTCTCGTTTATAGCGCAGGCAGGTCGGGAGTAGTGTTCCCCCCAGTTTCAAAAGGTAAATCGATGATATTAGTTAATCCCTCGTCAAGGGCTATGGTGTTGTGCATTCTAAGAACACGGAACGAATGCGTCACACGTCGCAAGACAGTTCCTCGTATCACGATATCATTAAGGAGTTATTAGCCTGCGTACTTGGATCAAGGTGATATGTAGATGCGCTCTCGTACGTACTTATCTTCTGCAGTCCGTCCAGTAAGGTCGAAACAGGTGGCACCCCAGCGAAAGCAGGCAGCACGTACGAGTGGCGCTAGACGCGTCGGAGCAACTAGCACGAAGTGGGAGATGATTGAACCAGCGGATTCTCGAGAATGACACGAAGCCTCATAATCCACCCTCCGAATCTACCAAGTCTAGTAAAGACCCCTCGGGCTGTTTGGCACCCGGCTCGACAAGCTCCAATAAGCCTTCAAAAACTTCAGTCCGCTGGCGAAATCGGTCTGCTGAAAGTGGTTTCGCTCTTGTCTTTGAGCCGTCGTGGACGCTATCACTCCCACTCGATGTCACTTCAAGTGGGTCCTCGTCCAACAAAAGAACCGCGTGTGAACGCTTCTGTCCGCTTGAACGTGCCATTTTCGCGATCGACAATGGTGTCGGCTCAATTGACCCTGACCACGGATGACAAGAACCAGCGGTTGGCTCAAATCCATATCCTTCTACTTCACCCCAAGTGCTTCCACCATCGTTGCCCTCGATCATGCTTGTCCATACAAGCTCCTCTTCCCCTGGGGACTGCGATCGTGTACGCTTTTTGGGGGGCACATCCTCTGATCTCGCAATTTTTCTTTGCCAATCTTGTCCTTCACTCACCTCTTCTTCCGTATCATCTCCATGGATACCACTCCCCTGATCACGGTGGGCGGATATACCGCCACTACCGGTAGGAGTGGCAATTCCAAGCGGTGCAACGACCAATAAGTGCGGGAGTAGCGACCGGAAGATATCAGCTTCTTCAAAATCAGAATGGTCTACAACGTCTGCGACCTCCGTTTGCAGGTAGCGTAAAGCGGTGAGGGGGGGTTGGTCTTCGCACATCTCACGGAACCTGACGTGGGAGAGGAAGCAGGAAATTTGTGAGCGAGACGCGCATAGAGAAATGTACGATGAACGAGCTGGACGCACCGTTGCTGTCGAATCTGGTACACGGCCCGCCGAACTACTTCTTCTCGCCCAGCTCTACAATATATGTGCACTGTTAGCGCACTTGTACTCGTGGCAGGCAAAGATCACTACACTATAGAGCAGACAAGACCGAGTTAAAAAGGTTGGGAACTCACCTGATTAGCGTCATGCTCCAGAAGTCATCTAAGCGCAACTCCCGCATTCGTGTCCACAAACGGTGCTCGACGTCCTCCTCCTCATTTCTATTTTCGCTTCCTTCCATCCCTCCATCCCTAAAGGCAAGGCCGCGACGATACCCTGCAGAACTGGATGCGATCCTCTCAGGTTCTCTCGGACGTTCTCCACTCTCCCCCCGGGACCGTATCCCAGTGTCCCGACCGTCTCCGGAAGGTTCACCGTGTTCGTTCTCTTCGTCTTTCGTCTCTCCAGCGTTTCCACCGTGCAAAAAAGCCTTCCTTGTCTTCTCATCATACACAACTTGGTGGGCATACCTAGGCCGGGGAATATCATCATCCCATTCGGCGCCGTATTCCCCCTCTCCATAGTTGAGCATGATGCCCTCTGTGTCCGTCTTAGAGCGGTCAATGTCCTCGCGCAAGGGCTCAGGTAGGACCTGTGTCCATGTTCCTGGAATGTTAGGGTGCGTGTATCGGTACACCCAGTTTGGAGCGTCGGCTTTGAGGACGGTGAGTGCCTCTGTTTGTTGGGAGCGAGAGAGGCCGCAGAACCTGTACACAGGCGAGCGGTGCGACGTGAAGATGAAACCAGTGTCGAGAAGGATATGGCAAGCGTAGGAGTAAATAACCGAGGATCTTCGAAACACAAGTAAGAGGGAACTTACACGTATATCTCCTTCAATGTCGGGTCAATCACCGCCCGCTGCGTGAAACACGCATCTGGCCCGCCCACGGAACTGAAGTTGGAAAACAACTCCGTGACTGTGTTACTCTCGGTATCGTACGCGCACATATCAGACAGGTAGCGATCGTCCTTCTGCCCCGCAAAAACGAAAAGCGCGTGCGCGTGAGAGTCAAAGACCATGGAATGCCCTGTGTCATGACGAGACTGTAAGGTCCAAATCCTACGGGTTGAAGATCACGGACGCACCAGAACGATGAGAGATTGATGACTGGACAGAAGAAGATAGGCCCGAAGCGCTTATGGGTCTGAAAAGAATTGACCGTCGGTATGGAATACTCCACAAACCATCGTGCGGACATACTGCAATAGCTTCCATTTGCTTGACCTGACATCATAGCTGTAAAACGCCGAGTACTTGGGTGAATCCCAATCGCCGTTGACAACGCGACCTCCAGAAACGTATATTGTCTGAGTCTCCGAATCCATTACCATCTGGTGATCAAATATAAGTTGTGGGCCACCGGACGTCTGAAACAGCAACGGATTAGCATGCTTAAGGCGAAACGACTATAAAAAAGTGAATGCTTACTGCAGTATCGAATGAAAGCAAATCCCACTTGCCACCATCCAGCCCCCTCGTATGGTATCTGTAGAACTCGGAGCAAAACGACATGCCCTGTTGATCGTTCGGATTGCGTTCTCCTGTTTGGGTACGTGCTTGCCCTCGGCCCTCCTCCGATGGCGAACGTGAAGACGAGATCTTCCCTACATCGTCACCGAGCCTACCCAGCACATATAAACATCCCGTTTTCGAGTCACACACCATCTTATGGCAGGACCTCGGTCCGGGTCCATTTTTCTCCTTTGCTGTGCTCCTACAAAGTATTTCCCACCTCTCTGCGCCAATATCGTATGCCCAAAGATCGTCTAAACTCTTCCTGCCGTCCCACCCTCCAAACAAGTAAATCACGCCGCGGGAGGCATCCAGCGCCATCGCATGTCCACCACGCGGACCAGGTGCATCACCGTCCGCATTCGTACCGTTCAGGCGAGTCCAGCGCGCGCGCGGTTGACAGGAGCGAAGGTAGTCGTCAAACAAATTTGCAGAAGCCATTTGTGAGAGGACCAACTCGGCCGAGGGAAAGTCACCCTGGAGTACGAGTGACGAATGAAGGGCCGTCACGAGGGGATGCTCGAGTTCAAGACGGGTACGGGAAAGAATGGACATGTACGGCATAAGCATGCGGCGCTGGCGTAGGTGCTTGAGGATGTGTCGCGCGATGACCGTTTCGCGGTACTACATTCATAAGGAAGAAAGCCACACATTGGTGAAAGTATGCAATAAACCACATCGTACACAGGTCATTGAGGGTCAAAAACAAATAGCCCACTCACCTCATCATACCGCGCCCGCACGGCTTCCACGTATGCTGGTTCAACAAAGCCAGCCACGGAAACATGCCATATTGAAACATGAAAGCTTTGTCCATGGGCACTATCATGCACAAGACAAATTACAGATCAAACCCCTTGCTCACCAGTACAAGGCCAAGGTCTACTTACGAAAGGGGAAGAATTTTGACGAAGCGTGATGGAAACCGGAGGCCCGCCTTGTTGGTTTCCGGGATCGTGAAAGACTCGGGCACGGCGTTGTCTTTGAGACAGGTGTGTAGCACCTGGACCATGTGGTCTTGGTGCAGACCGACGTAGACTTTGAATTCTTTCATGTTACATGGGTGCGCTGGTAGCAACCACCCGGACGTCAGTAACCGACGATGAATGCGCTGTGATGGGTGCTTGCGTACTTACTTTTGTGAAACTAGTAGATAGCATGGCCACACGTCGAGCGAATTGATTGCCAGACACCAAGTGGTGGTACGCACCTTCCCGAATGTAATACTCTCTGAGCAACGGTGAACTCAAATGACACGATCCACCGAAGAAGGCACTCAACTGACAACCGCCAATGTGTCTAAACGGAGGAGAATCCATTGCTTCATGCTCGGTGCTTGCTGTGCCCCGCTCCATCTACTGGCTTGGTCATGCGGGCGGTCGACCTTGATGTTGTCCGCAACGTAGTTGCCACTATGTTCCGAGCAACCAGCGATGGTGTACGAGATGATTTCTGCAGGGAGCCCCGTCGATGAGTTGCTTGCGGATATTCCGGAGGTCATGGCTCGAGGATAAGATGGAGCAAAATCCGTTGTTGACAAGTTCCTTGTAGCAGACCAAGCCGGAGATCTTACTCGGGTTCACATGACGAAACAGTGACATCTTCACAGAACACATGGTTACTTCAGGTCAGTCGTACACAACATAATACCACTGCGAAGTAGGTCCTAAAATCGGTACAAAAATAGTGGGAGTCGTCACCCATCACGCTTTCTGCTCCTCCAGCGTCTTCAGAGTCCAGGGTTCCGCCACGACGAATTGTTGGGAAGGTACGCCAAGCTCAAGAAGTTTGGCGAACGCTGCAGCAAAGCTAGCAAAAACCATTAGAGTACATTCGTCACGTTAAAGCATAAACGTACTCTTTGAAGAAGAGGTTTTGATCATCAGCATAGGCCTTGGCGTATTTCTTGAAGCTCTTGTCTTGGGTTAAAACATAATCCGTCCTGCTCAACCACTTAGGGGCAGAATATCACCAGACCGACGAGAAAACGCACGGCAACATCATCAAGGATCCAGTCTTCTTATCTTGAAGCTGTTTGGGTCCGTTCCACTTCTTCCATACCCACCTATCGATAGATAGTTAACCATGTTGATTACCACAATCACGTTTGACTTACTTCTCATCGAAGAGAAGTTTGTAGAAGTCGTTGGTGAAGGTGGTCGGTGAGAAGGTCCAGGGGCCTTCGTAACCGGACCTGTAAACGGGAACTTTTTAGATAATTTGCCCTGGATCTAAAGTGTCTCTCTCACCTGTCAGGATGGCAACGTCCAAGAGCATGAGCACCAATGAGAGCGACTATCTCTTGATCGTTGAAACCCATACGATAGAAGATCTGTGCACATGGTGTTTATGTAAGTGGCAAGTTTCAAAGGGCGCAACAGATCAACTTGAACCCACGTCTCGAACGTGCTGCGAGCCTTGAGATGCGTCGGGCAGACGACCATCGGGCGTCACATTGGATGCGAACCCATCAATACGACCGGGACGCCACGGGATTTTGGGACCAGCCATTTCCTGAACGGCAGCGACACCACCAAGGGTCCAGAGATCGCCATAGCTGATCCAGGGGTATTCTTGTTTGACCTTTTCCATCACTTCACGGGCGACGTGGAGACCGGCATTGGCCCCATGTAAAGACTCCGGTTCGAAACGCATGGTGGCGAAGTTGCTAAGGTTGTGATCCCAGGCTTACGTTAGCGTAAGGTAATGCAACCGACATGATTGGTGGGTATACCTTCCACCTGTTCCCGTGTCCTTGTCATACGTGCCAGAGGCATGCCACGCAAGACGAAGCACGACGGGTGCGAAGGAGCCGTCTGGGACAGCGTATCAAGAGCAATGAGTGGTTTGACCTGGTAGTGTTTGTGGGAAGGATTTACCGTCGTAATCGCCTGCTTCATCCAAGAGTTCAGCAATACGGTTATAGACCTGCTCGCTGGCGTTGAGCGGGAAGGTTGCACGTGAGGTTTATGCGTAGGCGCACCTTCTGATAGTCTTCCTTCGTGGGAGTGAATTTGGTAGCAGCCTTTCCTGACTGAACGGCTGATTTGACCGCGGTGGAGGCCTCCCGTGAGGTATCAGAGTTGGAGTTGTACAGATAATAGCCTGCAGCTGCGGCTGTGAAGGCAGCGATGCCGGCGTAGAGAGCAGTGTTTGATTTCGGCGGTGGAGGTGGCCCTTCGGTAGTGAACCTTCTGTATGCTTTTGGCCTGAGCTCGACCCTCCTTACTGAGGTAGAGAACACGGCTCTGCGAACAGGAGCGCGGAGGCTGACGGCGAGGGACATGGTTGGTGTTCGTGGCGACGACGACGAGCTGACGACCGTAGATGTGGTTATGTAATCAAGCGTGCACTTCCACCCGGCAACCAAAAGGTATCCCGAGTCGTGTAGACGGAATATGCATTTTTATGGCAGAACGTTTGTGCAGTCTTTTAAGGAGCTGAAACGGACTCGTCTGGCCAACGCTCTTCTGATCGTGATGAAGTTACAGTCTGTGCAACTCGGTCGTGTGTGGTCATGCCCCGAGTCGGGGGTTGCACGCTGGATGTGGGCCACGGAGAGGCCAGCATCGCCTCGTCCCGATCCTTCAAGTATTTAGTACTGACGATCCCCCTGAGACGGTTGCCCAAACACCGGGGGTTCTTAACTGTCGGTATATGGGCTGTGCACACTTGGGACTCCACCGTGATGACTCCGATACGCTCATTTCGACGGTTTTATGAGTCTGTCCCCGTCTCGAATCAGCAGCGTTGGGGGACAGCCTTTTCGCTAGAATCCACCGGTGTCGGCCACGCTGATTTCCGGCCACTGACACACGCTCGCAGCTCGCAGGGCCGTTCCTGTATATAAACTGCCATTTTTTTCTCTCTCTCATATCAATCCACGTTTCCCTCAGAACATCACCTCTGGGTTTCACGATAGCACTTGTTCATTTTCATCATGAATCCCTACCCGGGCCAAATATGGCCCCCTCGGCGGTGGCCATACCACCCTCAAAGTGACCCTCGCGTCTTCGCACCATTCTATTATGCTCAGCCCTACGCCTGGCCCGTTCCCCGTACGCGTTCGTACTCTTTCTGACATACGTCGATTTTTTATCGCCTTTTATCCACAGAGGACCACACACGTTCGCAATCCAAATACCCCAACCTCAATCCCGCCCTCGCAGCCGATACGACCTTGATCCGATATGACGTGCGGAAAGCACCATGTGACGGCATTCTCCTCTCCACAGCAGCACAGCTCGGTCCTACACCTGCCCTTTCATCGACCTCATCCGCTATCCGCATAATATCTCGTTCATTCCCCTGGACACTCGACATCTCCGCCCCCGTGACATGTATCGCCGTGTTTGATGGTTTATACAAGATGCTCCAGGAACCCTTGGCAGACTCCGAATGGGGGATCGTCTGTACGCTGGATAAATCACGTCGCGAAACGATCGAGAAAGCGGCCAAGGCAAGATCGGAGAGAGACAAGGTAAAGAAGCTGAAGAGAATCGATTGGCTCGGAGATACGACAGCCTTCAAAGGCCTCGAAAAGGACGAAGAGTTTGAGAAAAAGAGGCTATTGCCTGAGGTGGCGGCGTGTCCTGAGACGTGGGTCGTCAAGTTTGGGAAATCATGAGTGGAAACCACGGACTGTTAGGAAATCGGTTTTGGTGCGCGTGGATACTAGCGGCGGATACCCGACTCACAAGAACTGCCATGAGCGCCGCGGATCATGGCACAAGATTTGTACATTGGAACGCCCTTAGATACCCTCTTGTGCTCGTGTGCTTTATGTAGCACCTTAGAATTCCATACGGTGGGACGTTCGTCACTTGGACGAGCATTGGACACTGTAACCAGTTCGATTTACCTTTAAGCGTGATTCATACGTCTTCCTAACACCAGTATACGCTTGGTCGTACACTACCTAAGTGCGTTGCGGGGGTTCATAAATCGACCCCAAAGGCTTTCCTCTTGTAATCTAAGTCATACATATTATTTGTAATGCAGGGCCGGCCGATCAGGTCAAGGCTACGCTTGATACAGGGTGTCGAGGAATATAGTTGCGACCTCGCTCACAAGAGTCGGTCCCACGGGACTTGAGTTGCCCAAGCCTGGACCATGAATGCGGAGTAGGCAGGTGCACAGCAGATCGACCAAGTGAACGAACCAAACCATTTTTATCAGAGAGGAAAAGGGAGCGACCAAATCATAACCCACCGTAGAGTGCTACCATTGTTCCTTTCCCTTCCGGCGCCAGCCGGGCTTGCTCGACGCATGCCTTGAGATCCTCTACAAACGTATCCACGACAGCTAATGTGAGTTTCTGCACAAACCAGTCAGCACCGTTAGCAAACGGAACCGAAGGTCGAGAAAATCTCAACGCACCGTGCAGGCAATATGTACCCCTCTTGGCTCCGTGATCGCATTCAGATGCCATCCCCGCTTTGCCATCGCATCTCCAACCTCGTATACGTCCACGTCCTTGTCCCGCGACGCAAACGCGACGACGCTCGAAGGTGGCGAACCGAGAACGTATAACGAAGGAATGGACGCTGTTATGGCGTTCGCTATTTGACGTGCACAAGTGACGATGGACTTGCAAGAGGCCAAGTACCCGCTGTAGCCAAAGTAAGCTCAAAGACAAACGTGTGAACGTGACACTGTACTCTGATCCGATGTAATGCAATGCAGCCCAAGTCCCTGCAATCAACGATCCGGGCCTGAGAAGAACGAGATTGAAGAGTTTGCCAACGAAGAAGGCTAAGGTCACATACCTCGACCCCGACAAACTTGGGCTTGCATATACACCACCGGTCCAATCTGGGTTAACATAATACTGATACCGCCGAAGCGATGCGTCACGGTACATGATCACAGAGGAACCCTACTTGCCGGCGTTTCTAGTCACCGGCCATATTGAAAAGTACAAAAAGAACCTACCTTGGGTGCGAACCCATACTATACGACACTCACCCCCGATAGAACAGCGAAGCAGGGACCAGGGGATGGAAAAAAATCCCGACCCAGAAAGAAAAGGAATATTTGCACCGAGGCGCAGTCATCAGCACATCGCGTCGCCATTATACTCCGCTGATGAAATCGAACCGGGGCATACCTTGTGCGTGTCACAGCTAATGCTAGTCACTCCTTTGACCCGGAAGTCGAACGGTTCCAGTCTATACCTCACCTTTCCCTCCGCATCTGTCTCACCGTCGGCGAGTGCGGAAGTCTCTAGGAAGGGCAAAACAAACGAGCCAAGACAACAGTCAACATGGAGACCGACATCGTGCCGTGAAGCCAGCTGTCCAAGAGCGACGATATCATCTTGATTTCCATCGGGGAAATTAATAGCGGAACCAACGAGCTGGGTAGACGACGTCGACTGTGCCAAGGTTAGAAAGGGCGGGAAGACGTACCATGATCGTATTTGGATTTCTGCAGCGAACGGGGCACGATGGTGTCAGAGATATTCCGAGAGGTACGAGGTGAAGACACACATGGCTCTACGAACACCTTTCATGTCGACTTTGCGCGTGATGGGGTCGACCGGGATCGTGTGTACCTTGACACCCATATACGCAGCTCCCTTATCGAATGCTGCGTGAGCAGTGAGTGGAACGACCCTGTGAGATGAGTTTGAATAAGCCTGCTTCGTTCGAATCCAAACAGCGTGGTCTCGCGTACATTTCGGGCTCTGTAATGCCTCTCACTGTCCTCGCCCAGTCGCGATACGTCTTTACAGCCATCACAATTGATTCCGTACCACCCGATGTCATCGTACCCGCACCGCCTGGGTTGTGAAACAATCGAAGGCAAATAGATACAATCTCAGCTTCCATCTTTCGGATCGCAGGGAACACGTCGGGGTGTAATGGATTTGCAAGAGCATATCGCTCGAAGGCGGCGACAATCACACGAGTTAATTCCGAACCACCGTCTGGACACGAGGATGAGAGCGCAAGAGAGAGGAGAATAAAGTAGGGGCGCACGGTATACGGCACCGCTTATCTTTCCGTCCCTCCAATCTACCCCATTCGCACGATGCTCGTCATGGTTTGGGTTGTTACTGCCCATCTCCTCGTCCATTTTCTCCATCTCCTTCAAAATCTGTTCCAATGACAAACCCTGGCGAGGAAGTTCAAGGTGCCTCTCCACACCAGCACCGTCCGGTACCAGCTTCTTTTCAATGTCCCTCCGAACTCCGGACAGTTCTGATTGAACCTTTGACCGCCCGGGTGGAAGAGCGAGGAAAAGAATGAGGATATACTATACGCGCACATGCAACGAGTTTCAATGTGATGTTTCTTGATGTTAGGGAGTCAGCAATATTGGGGCGAGGAACGTACTTTGGCAGCTGCCTTTACATTCTCGTACACACACCTCCGTATTCCTCTTGCGCGTACGTGGCGGTATACCTTTATGCCGTAGGAGTAAAGCACATAGTAGAGTAAAAGGGACTTGAGTGTGTCCAGTGGACTGGCAGTGCTCCTTTCGACGACTGTTGTCAATGCTGTCGTCACTCCGGGTATGGTTGTCGTGCAGATGGTAGCAATGACGTCTGGTATGGTGATCGTACCAATACTACCGATTCTTGTCTGCAGTACGTGGACGATGATTCTTCTGGTCCCAGTAAGAGTGGCTCCGCTGACACGGGCCCATTCAAACGCCAAAGCCAAACATGCGAAGAAGAAAGCGTTGAAGAGGCATTTTAAAGGCCTGGGCATGCTATAACTTCTCGTTCTTTTTCTCTTGGTGTTCTGAATTGATTAACAGGTATCCTCCTCTGCGTTGTTGTGGTATACGCCAGTCGTCGAGATGCTCCCGCTCTGGATCAGGCGTGGGATTTACGTAATTTTTGTGGTAGCGCCCGCGCCTCTGTCTATGCTTTACACCCTTGCCAATGATCCTGCCCGTGGGGCAATGGATTGCTGTAACGAGGTATTTCCGACGAGAAGACATACGTTAGAGGGTGAGTAATCTAGCGGTTTCGTCGAAATGCACGGGTCATCACGAGAGGTCCGATTCCCGTCGTCACTTTGCTACTCGCAGATTCATTCTTACACTGAGTGCTGTGGCCGACCGTTATCTCCACACAGAGGCTGGTGACGTGAATTACATAAAAATGGAGTGAATATTCTGAAGTGGTCAGAGGTCGCTTATCGTTTCGTCGGGTCACTAATAGGCAGCAACCTGGAGAGGAAGGAGCCTGTGTAGTGAGACGTGGTACGTTTTCCGAGATCTCCCGTGACCAACCCGATGCCTGGCGAGGGAAACAGCGATACCCATGATAAAATACATCTCGCATGTCTGAGCGCTGAGCTTCAAACCGGAACGGCCTCCCGGGTCGTGCTGTCGGACCCCTGTTCAGGCAGTCGATCCTGGCAACACTACTGCATAAAGATAAGTTGGGAGGCGATGAGAAATGAAATGCAGATACGATGGGAATGCAGCTAGATTGTGTTTCGCTGATGAGGGTGGGCCTCTGAAGGGCGAGACCTTTGGCGTCGATATCGGTAATTCATCGGTGCGTCGGTGCATGTTCGACGTCAGTATTTCAGGAATCGATGTCACTTCAAATGTCGGACGGCTGCTCTCACGATAAACTTATAACCGTATACTCTTAATCAGTGGACCAGGGCTGTTGAATTTTGATCAGTTTGAACGCTCGCTTTTTTTTTCAGAGTGCGAGACCCGGGGCCCATATCGATCACGTGAGTCAGCTTGTGCCTGGATGGTGCCACAAAGCAACAGCGCGCGTGGTCGAAGCCGCCGGTGCGAAGGCGGCTTGCCGTTCCGGTTAATCCGAGTCCTGATTATGGCATTATCCGCTCGCTGCATCGTTTTATTTATATTTTTATTATCGCGAACGGAAAAATCACCGCATGCGAGTCGAAAAAAACAAATAAAGTCGAGGGAGTCGTCGACGAACGAGCAAAGTTCCTGCACGCACGTCGGACGTCTACAGACACCGTCTCTCTACAGACTCCATTCCACGTCGCAAACCAGCTCTTTTGTCTTAAGGTCCATATTGGCGATTGGGGCACTCCTTAAATTGTCCTTCCAATCTCTCTCTCGGTGGTCTTGGCTACCTCCATCCTACGATGACCTTTTCCCTAACCAGACCTTCTTCCCCGTCGCATGAGCTACATAACACGTCCAACGATGATGATACCCTCTCTTCCGCGCTCCACGCTGCCCTGTCCAGCTTCGTCCCGAACTCGTCTGCCCAATCCCATCCGACAGATCACGATATGGGCAGGGACAAGGAGCGGTCGGGTATAGATATCGTAGTCGATGCCAGCTGCATTACGCTCAGAGGAACGGGCGGAGAGGTCCAGCCCGCCCTCCTCTCTGGATACGTCGCACTGAACCTTGCCGAGTCAACTTCCATTAAAGAAATCACCCTCCAGTTTAGGGGGAAAGTCAGGCTTCCAGCCCCTATGAATGAACAGTGCGCCCTATCCTTCGCTTCCTTGCCCTGGCGTTTATCAGCTTTCGTTGGCCAGGCGAGCATTAAATAATTCACCTCAGACCTATACTATCTGTACACACGACTGGTCATTCTTAGAAGGCGAGAAGCGCCACAGCCATACCCTGAAGGCTGGTCGCCACTTGTTTCCATTCCAGTTGCAACTTGGCGGGTCGCTCCCATCTAGCCTGGCGACCAGCGCACATGGCGGTGTGATCATCTCGTATAAGCTCAGGGCGGTCGCCGTGCGACCTGGCCTATCCCATAACATGCAAGCCGCTATACCTATCTTCCTCATACATTCATTTGCCCCGGACGCCCTCGAGTTTCAACAAACACTCGAGATCGAAAACGGCTGGCCCGAGAAAGTCATGTATTCGATCGTGTTACCGCACAAGGTCTGGGCCGTTGGTGACATACTCACAGCAGTCGTCAAATTTTCACCGTTGGTCAAGGGCGTACGCGTGCTAACGGTGCTTACTCAAATTATTGAGACCACCAAAGTGCACTGCCGTGGAACCACACAAGAACACACGCGGAAAATCGTTAGTGCCGAACACGCATTATCCGGTGGGAGAGCCGTTCCAAAACTCGAGCAGCATTATGGCGAGCCCGCACCGATCCTGCAAGGGTCGGATACCCCCTCGCCTCCCAGTGGACTATCCAACGAAGATCGCACGAGCCCTGGATCGATGGTCGGCCAGAACCATGCTTCGCTGTCTACTAGATCTCCCATCTCGGAGTCTTCGTCCCCTTTTGACACCCCTTTTCCGGTACCGTCGTCGGCATCCAGAGAGTCATCTTCCACGGAGGAGTTTGCTGCTGAAACGGAACAGATGAGTCCCACAGACGTGGTCACGCAACTGTCCCTTACTATACCTCGATCTGCGACACCGTCGCATTTGTTGGAACCTATCGTGGTCAGCCATCGAATACGATGGTCTATTCTCATGTCAAATCTAGACGGGCATACGTCTGAGTTACGGTGTTCGCTCCCGATTCACATTTTGGATCACCGTCTTCTCGATGAATCACGTGTTAATTCTGCAACTACACGTCGCCTCATTCTTGGTGGGTCCGAGGTTCCCCTTGGAGAAGAACAGGATGCAGAACTGCCAAGCTATCCATCCCACGTGCGGGACCGTGTTCCCAACGTATATCACCCCGAAGGACGACTGACGAATCATTTGAGTGAAGGAAGCTGGACGCCGCCAGTCTCCGAGTCCCCTAGGGCTTTGATGATCCCCCACCTACCATACGTTCCTCAGGCAGAAGAAAACACCTCCCTTGAGTGGATCAACTCTGAGCTACTGCTCTCCATGTCGCGCGATTCATCCTTGCAAACTCCTAACCACCCCTCTCCCTCGCATTCAGAGGGGAGTAGCCGCGCCGGGAGTCGCCCAAGCTCGAGGCTAGTGAGTCGTCGTGGAAGCCGCGCGCCTAGCCCGGAGCGTCATTTGATAATGACCTCCATTTCGGGGACAAATACCGGTGGTGGACCCGGCAGTAATTTGACGTCCTGTGAGACACACGTGCACAGCAGCCAAGCTAGTCGTTCTCTCCCTGGGATCTTCAGCATAACATTGAAACCTGCGACTCACGGATGGCTACCGTCACGCTCTAGTTCATATACAAACATCGCTGGCGCATTGTCAACATCCTCATCCCCGACCACCACGACCACAGTACCGAGCTCAACGGGGCATTACGCTCACGCCCCATCGCCTCTCCACTCCTCAGTCCCTGTAACAGCCACCCCAGCTGCTGAAGTAGCCGTTTCAATATCCGAGTCAAGGATGCGCGCATTGACCGAGGTGCCAGATTACGGGGCATCTGCCAGTGGGATCATCGGGGGCGTACCACCACTGACGAGTATGCAAGGCTTGCCCTCGTACGAAGAAGCTGAGAGAAGTTCGGGGCGTGAACCCAGTGAAACGTCGTCGCTTCATTAATGTCTTCCCTCAATTTGTCTGTGCGTTCATTTCTGTGGGGTTTATGTATGTCACTGAAGGCGCTAGCTGGTTGCTAGATATCTCCGCTCCATTCCGTCCTTTGATACCGGGTCTTTACTTTGCAGGTTTACGAGTGCACGTCATGCATCACATCCATAGCATACGATTCCCTGTCTCCATATACTCATCACCCGCTTGTTCATCGTTTCGCCGGCACACCCACCTCTTCATCCATAATGATCTGTTAACATGGCAATCCACTACCACTCTTATAGAAATTCCCGACTGGCACTACAGATAAATTTTTTGTAATCGCCGCTACGGAAGTAACGACGAATGCCCTATCGCATAAGCTTGAAGCTTGAAGATGCGTATCTTAACAGTCAGATATATAAGATACATTGAGATGGTTCCACCGGAAAGCAGGCTACCTGAGTATCGATTCCGTCGAGATTCCCTCGCTCCGCCACTTGTACCACTTGTTCAGTCTGCAACCTGGTTCGCTCACATCGAAGGCCGGATGGAGGAATGAGGAGGATATAGTTTAGATAAGAGAGGAGTACAGGGCACATGCTACAGACATATATATGGACAGAGATTTGAGACCGGATTTACTTGTCAACAAAGTGAGAAAGAGAGACAGGCAACGTACATGAACGCCGGGCAAGCACACTCCGCGGACAACACGCAGGAAGAGAGGGGAGACATGGAAAAGAAAATTGGAAATATAGGACTGAATTTGGAACAAACAACATGTAAGTACTGTTGTATATACGCAACCACTCCCCCGTGTACACGCAAGCAAGAAAGCAATGTACTGCAGAAAAAGTATAGGTGCAAAAGGCAAAAAATGATAGAGCGAGTAAGTAAATAGGAAGGATGAACCCACACTCCATCCCATTCAGGAGTGCGTACCGTTGGATGACGAAGTCGATGAGGGAAGGGCATCCCGCACGGGTTTTACCCGGAACTCGCTCACTAAGCATACGTGGCTGGAAAGAAGGGAGGGGAAAGACCATCAGACTTTTTAATACACGTCTGTAAAATTCTGACACTTACTCCGAAGGGAAATGTACGTTTGGGAAACCAACGACCTTCTCGAGGTACCCTTTGTCTACTTCACCCAAAACCGCATTGACAGACAGATTGCCCGCAGAGTACCATATATAGTCAATGACACCCTGGAAGCGTGGGGTATAGTTTGTCAAGGAGATATCCCCCGCGGCAGCATACGCGCTCTTCAAGCTGAGCCTGTGTTTCGGGCCCTCCGTGGTGTATTTTCCATACAGATGGGACATGAAATCTGGGTGGTCTGGTGGCACTGAACCAGTAGATAGGAACTCCCACACGCCACTCGACGGAATAGAGTTGAAATCTCCACAGATGATGGTAGGTATCTTCGTTCCGTCAGAGTACGTAGGTGGTGGCCGTGAAGGACCCAGTTGGTCATCGAGGCTGATTGGCGGGCGAGGGGGCAATTTGGAAAAATAGGCAGCAATTGTCTCGATTTCTTCCACCAGTAACGCGGCCTGGACAAGCTTAACGTCCCGGAAGTTTGGGTCCCAATGAATGTGTGCATTGGCGACTATGACACGAGTGCCCGTTTTCTTGTTTTCGAAAAGACATGTAACAGCTATATGGTCCTTTCCAAGCACCCGGTTGAACATGTCGTCCGTCTTCTTAAAATCCGGCCGCTGCATCGCGACGGTACTGAATTCGATGAGCTGTCTCTCAACAAGCTGATACCTAGAAATATGTTAGAATGTAGTGTACCGCGTTGAATGGAATGCACGCACTTGCTGGCCTTGTAAAAAGTTGCACAACCGTCGACCTGTCGCCGCTCGATGTCGCTCATGGTCTTGTACCGTGACTTTGGATAGTAGATGCCTTCGTAATCCTGCCCCTGTAGGTGTTTGACGAAATAATCCTCGTACTGGGCAATGTCTACCTCCTGTAGACACAGAAAGTCTGCATCGTAGGTCATCACCTCCGTTAAGATTAACTCTTTCCGGTAATCCCACGATAGCGCCCACGAAGGGGTGTAGCCATACAACTTTTCTGTCGCGTACTTTTCGCACAGAATGTTGTAACAAAGGACACTGAAAGTCTCCGTATGAGGATCGTTCGCCAGAGCTTCTCGTTCCGCAGGGCTGATCACGTTTTTCCATACCCGTTGTGGGGGTGGGGGAGGCATCGGACAGGTGTCCCGGAGATACGAAATGAGTGCCGGCGTGCCCTCCTTCTGCACCATTCCCTTCAGGCTCGCGTCGAGAGGGTTACCCTCTATGCCGAGTGTCTGTAACTGGTGTAGACTGCCAAGCTCCGGTGGAAGCATAACAATCTGGTTGTCAAAAAGATAGAGCTCCTTGAGCTGCGTGAGCATGCCCATCTCTGGAGGCACTGTCGTGAGCGCATTCCCCGACAAGTCTAGCAATTCTAGATGACGCAGCTTCGAGATCTCTGGAGGTACTGCCGTTAGAGAGTTGTGGTTGAGGTAGAGATTGATGAGAAACGTGAATGTAAACAGCCCAGAGTTGTGTGGAATTGTCTTTAAATTAACGCCGCCCATGTCCAGTGAATTCCACGTATTTTCGGGTGGTTCTGCTGTCGGGCGTGGAGCCTCTGAAATCGGTGCTACTGTGGCAGAGGGGTGATTAGGTGCTGAGTTAGCTGACACCGGAGAGCTCTCCGAGGCGGTTGTAGGAGCTGGAGTGCTAGAGGCAGTTGAAGTCCCGCCGTCTTTTGACGCTGCATCGGGAACGTCTGTACCGTTGCTTGGTTTCACGTGGTTCGGATTCGTGATGGGGATGGCTGATTTAGTGACTGTACGAGAGGCCATAGCACTAGCCCGCGCCCTGTGGTGCGGCAAGCGAGACGATCTTATCATCTTTGAACGTGCAACCTGATTAGATCTACATTCCGGTATTACGTGTAATATAAACAGACATACCTCACACTTAAGGAGCTGCTGTTGCCAGTGAGGAGTGATTATCTGACTGGCAGCGCTCCCAGGGGATGCCTGTCCAATATGTTGGTTGTGCATATGACCATTTGGTGGAGAGGGATAGTGAGAAAGCGAATTATGGTGTTGGTGATGGGCCATTGGAGTATGCGAGAGTGTATGAGGGTGTCCTGGGTGGTGTTGCATGGGGTTCACGGATCCATTTGTGTAGAGGGCATATCCAGGCGACGCAGGCGGCGGGCCGATGGTTTGCGAACCAGGGGGGCCCAGGACAGGATGATGGGTACGGCCCCAAGGGGACTGGTCGTGGTGGTTGGGATGTTTGTGGGTAATGGCGGGGGATTGCTGGGGATAGAACATGGCATTTGTGTCTGCGACCTCTCTTTACACAGCCAGCTGAACGACGAATCCTGAAACCTGGGTGGATCGTAGGCTTGGTAGCCGAGACAATGGGGCAGGAGCCTTACAATTATCCACCAAGGTTGGATGTGTCGGAAACAGAGATATTATTCCAGAAATCAGTTTCGCAAATGGTCGTTCCAACGCGGTGTCGTGGTCGCTGTCGAGCGTTGTTGGTCAGAACTGATGAAGTGTAGCACTGGATCAGACCTCCTCAGCAAAAGGTCGCTTTCTCCGGTGCCACGTGTGACTATGTCACAGGTGGGCCGTGGCCCGGCAGCGTGACAGTCCATTCAACACAGCCACTGATTACCAAGTCCACCTTGTGCGTCTGAGCCGAGCTTGCCTGACATTCAGCTACCATGTTCATCAAGCAAGCTACCGTATCCGCACCGGTCAATATCGCTTGTATCAAGTCAGTTCGCGGGCATTTCTCTTTCCAAACTCTGATCGTGCTCTAGATACTGGGGAAAGCGCAATGAATCATTAATTCTGCCCACTAACTCATCCTTATCGGTCACACTAAGCCAGGATCATCTCTGTTCCACCACCACCTCTCGCACATGTGCAGAATACGAGGATAATATATTGTGGCTCAATGGAAAAGAAGTAAAGATTGACGACGACAAGCGCTTGAGCACGTGTCTACAAGCAATGAAGAAGCAGCGGGAACGCTATGAAGCTGATCATCCTAACGAACCAAAGGTACGCTTGATTGTAACCCGTCTCTTCCGATTTTTCAACCATCCGGTGCTCTTAGGTATCCCAGTGGAAAGTCCACATTTGTTCGGAAAACAACTTCCCAACTGCTGCCGGGTTGGCCTCCTCTGCATCCGGTTTCGCAGCCCTGACCTACTCTCTTGCCAACCTCTATGATCTTCCTCTTTCTGACCCTTCTGACATCTCCGATCTCTCCATAAATGCGCGTCAGGGTTCTGGTTCTGCTTGCCGCTCCCTTTTCGGAGGTTTTGTAGAGTGGCAAATGGGCAAGGATGATCTTCACGGATCCGATTCGTGTGCCTTGCAGGTCGCGGATCACGCATTCTGGCCAGAGATCCATGCTCTTGTCTGCATCGTCTCCGACGACAAGAAGGGTACTTCTTCCACTGCCGGCATGCAGCGGACCGTGGAGACGTCGGCACTCTTCCAACACCGAATCCAGCACGTCGAGGAACAGCTGGAGGATATCAAGCAGGCTATTTTGAAAAAGGATTTTGATACCTTTGCGAAAATCACGATGCGGGATTCTAATCAATTCCATGCTGTCGCCCTCGACACGGACCCCCCGATCTTCTACTTGAACGACGTCAGTCGTGCTATCATTGCCGTCGTCACCGAGTACAATCGCGTATCCAATGCCGCAGGTGGAAAACGCAAAGCAGCTTACACTTTTGACGCTGGACCGAACGCTGTCATTTATGCACCTGCAGAGAATATGAAGGAGATCATCGGCATGATCATCCAATTTTTCCCTCAACCAGAGCCTTTCAAAGACCCTTTCCTCAACGATGTCATTGAGGGCAGCCTCGTGCCTGGCTTCAACTCAGCAGTCACGAAGAGACACGAAGTCGGTGCTGTGAAAGGGCTCATCCACACCTGCGTTGGGGATGGTCCGAGGATCCTGGGTGACGAGCACGTTCTGTTCGATGCTGATGGCAAGCCTAAACAGAAGACCAAGTAGTGCAGGAAACTTTGGAAGCTGTAAATGATAGACAGGTGCGACGTGATTTCAATGACGGTTCACAAGCCTCTTTCTCGACAACATTTTACACAGCAGTATTACCTGTATACCATCGTCACTGTTGTCGCGCTCTTGTAAATGATGTTCGCGATAATAGATATATCATTTGGCACTTAAACTTCGCCGACATCTTGGGTTCTTCGAGCATGTAGACTACCCTTTGTACCTGCATATGTATACCTTGATGATCCCGATGTGTTTGGTCCGGCTGAATACTTCGATGCCGGTGGTTGTCATGACGTAGCACTAGGAAGAAGTGATCTTGCCTGTGCATGTGCAAGAGTAAATATGTATGCACAAGTACATTCTGACAACGTGCTGTCGGCTGATTGTGGGTCGTGTTTGAGAAAGTCGTCGGGACTTCTCGGTGAGCAGCATAGCATATCCAACCGACATTCTTGAGCACACGTATCATTTGGGACAAACCTTCCGGCTCGTCAGCACAATCAGCTTGACCACCAACTTTTCTCTGTAAACCGTTGACCAGCAACTAACTCGAGATAGATTGCCACGTCTATGCACCGTAAGGGCCGCATGCTCTAACGATGTTCAATCAGGCGGCGCACAACAGAAACCGCCGACCAGCGACTTATCACGAGTAAAGGACCCGGCTTGCCAACTCGAACCCAAGGAAGGTAGCACCGTTTGCAAAGGGAGATCTGGGGTTTAATTAGCAGTGTGTGTACAATCAACCAGTAGCCACTGACCGAATGAGAGTGGGACCTAGTCCCCGTGTAAAGGCACCAATGCCCTCGGTCCGCCAGACTTTCCGCACGCAGTCCCTCGCAGAAGCATACTGTTGACCAGTCGAAGGTGTGAAACCATCGGTCTGCATCCTAGATTTAATCATGTCTATCGGGTATATTACTGCCCACAGCTACGAGTTGAGATAAGCGAAGTGAGCAAAGATGTCTCTATCGATACTCACAGCATATCCAGCAGCCGCACCATATAACACGGGATTAATAGGACTTATCTCTTCACGGCGGATGCCCTTCGTCAGTATCTCGCGCTGTATCAACTTTTCGTACACCAGAAAGTAGACACCATAGCCCGCCGCTTCGCGAAGGAAGGTGACACATTGACCTTTGAAAAGGCCAGGGATTCCATGCTGCGAAGTTATCTTCTTGATTGCATCGAAAGGGCCGGCGAACATGGGATTCGTGTTCGATTGCGTTTGTAACCCTGTGGCATTTCAGCACGTGGACTGAACGATAGTTGTCAAACAATCTACTTATTCGAATATGTTCAACCGGTCCAGAGACAAATCCATTAGCGATGCCGGCCCCGACACCAGCGATAAAAAGTTGACCACCAGAAAGCATCTTCCCCCCCTCACCACCGCGACCGTTGGTGATGTTCTGGGCTGCAAAAACCCGTTTTGCATACTCCAGTGCGCCAAATTGTATTGATACACAGATACCAATACCTAACAATGGCGTGAGGGTACCCTACGATCACGTTAAAATAAAATAAATCAAAAAAGCGTGGAGACAAGCCTAAAACCTTCTACCTTGTAAAACGCCAAGGGACCCTCATTTTTAAAGATGCCAGCACCGCAGTGCAACATGCCCTTGTAGGTGCCCTTGGGTGATGTTTGCATGCGCTGCATGACTCCTACATGGGTCGATGGCTCGATTGAGAAGTTAATATTACACTAACCACTTTCACTATGTCGAAAGGTTGTCCAACAAGGACCTGCACCAAGCAAACCAGTCAAGCCCCAAGCAATTACTAGTGGAGGGGGCAAGGTATTCACCTGCGCAATTCCGCCGGCCGTTCCTGCTGTCAAATCCTTGATGGTATTGGTTGACATCCTTCTTGGTATCCCGGACGTGAGCAGTGAGTCAAAGCACGAAGAAAACTGCCAGCTGTCCGAAAATCTTTCGACGCGGTGTGAGAGGACGTTCGCGGAGCCGCTTCCGGTAGTAGTATCCTTATTTGGAAGGCATCACACATATGAGTCTGTCACCACGGCGAGACTCAGGCAGTGATATTGTCTACACCTTCAGCATGACACAGGCTGCCACTGAACACCCCACTGTAGCTCGGGTAACGACCGAGCTTCTGAATGATGAAATCGGCGCGGAGGAGACTGGGGATTTTAGCGAGTTCGAGGATGACGAAGGAGACGAAGAGGAAGAACCGGAGGAAATAGCAAGGAGGTTGAAGGAACAGTTGTGGGCAGATATCAGCAAAGCCCAGGCGGCCCAAGCAAATGAAAGGCTGCGGATTTCCCAGCCTTCGTCTGGTGCCGAGACCACCCAGTATGGCCTAGGATGTGCAGCGTCTACGAGCCGGAGGCTTCACCCCAAGGTGTCAGCGGCACTCGAGACTATGAAAACTATTTTGGCGTTGACAGAAAAAGACCCTGAGGCGCGGTGTACGCTTTCTTCAGCCTCCGTTCCTGGGTTAAATGGTAACGTGCTCGAAATCCTCAGTCGTGCCGTCGACTCTAGTGCCATCCGCAGAGATCATGCAAAAATCCTTAGTCCTACGCTTGTTTCACTGGCTCGTTCCGGCACGCTCTTCGCTACCATGCGGAATTCGAGCGCCCCTGCGGCTCAACTTGACAAAGGAAAACGTCGACGCGAAGATGACGAGGAGACACAGCTAGATGAATCTCGCTCATTCAAGCGACCGCACATCGGTCGCCACGATATTGAACACCAGGTAACCGAGGCGGTTCGGACCGTTTCGAATGCCCTTACTGCACCCAATATTACTGGGGGTGGACCGCTGGATCCATCCGTCATATCGTCTATCCAGTTGCAGCTACACCAAATCTTCTTGTTTGCTGTAACGCTGTCCGCCCGCGGTGGCCAGGAGATGCACACCCTTCAGGAAATCGGTGGGTTGATCCAAGTCATAGGTGTGCTCAGCGGCATCCAAATTGCGCCGGCTGTGACCCCTCAACATGCCCCGGCGCCAACCGACATCCGCGGCCCCGCACACTTCTCCAGATCGTTGGCTCATTTAGAATCAAACACTACTCCATCCATTTTCAGCGATATTTGCACCGCTGTATATCCCTGTCTCGTACCCCGCTGTAGCAAGACATTCTCTCGACTTTTTAGTCTCCGGGCTCACCAACGGATACACGCCACACATCGCCCTTTCTGCTGTACTACATGTCCCGCATCATTTGCCCGCAACCACGATCTCAAGCGTCACTCGAAATTGCACGAAAAGAGGGCATGGCAGTGCGCGGGTTGCGACAAACTATTTTCTAGACGAGACGCAATCAAGCGACATAAGAACAGCAGCGCAGCACGCGGTGGCAAAAGTGGTATTTGTGTGGATGCTGCCATACGGGAAGTAGAGCTTGACAGGAATGGTGACGAAGAGCACGTGCGAGAGGGCAGACGAACGAAGATGTGGAACGATCTTGTGACGAATAGGGTTGTAGCTGCGGGACACATTGGTCACGGGGGACACGGTAGCTTGGAAGAAGGAGAACTGCACGATGATATTATCCGGCGTATGCAGGCGGCGGTACTCGGTCTCCACTCTATGTTACAAGCTCATGTGTCGCAGGCGTTGGGCACTGATCATGCTGCGCCACCGCTCCACCTGGATCCTACTGGGGGTCAAGCGACACTGGCGAGCGTGATAGCCAGGGCACAGATACAGAGCATGGCTTCGCAACTTGAGCCTCCTCTCCTACCTGCCAACGACGCCCAGGATTCCGCCAGTGTCGGACATGCTCACTGGCGCACTGCCGAAGATCCAGCCGACGCAACAGGCTCATCAGGTTTGTCGCTTGCTGAGGAAGGAGGTTTACCTTCCAGCAGTTTCCCCTCAGTTCCTCAGTTGTCCCTCTATGGTCTTTCGGACGACCAGAAGAAACTTTTGGAGCAGGCAATTGCCAATGCCGCGTCGGCGGCACAAGCGCAAGCTGAGGCGGAAGCCGCGCTAGAAGAGGATGAAGGTTATGATGACGATGACGAATCCGATTCGAACGAAGTGAGTAGGGCTGAAGGTTTAGTTATTACTCCACGACTTCTAGGAATCTGATGATGGCGGGGGCGATGTAAATGAATACTCTCCGTACACATTCCGTGCACTCGTTGGACACTTGGGTATAACTGCGATTAAATACTAGGCGATAGCCATGTTTTACAATCACACTGCGTATGGGTAATTGTCGGCAGAGAACGATATTTACAAAGAAGGTCGAAACTTGGGTAGGAGTAATCGTTAGAATACGAACAACTGTACACGGTTATGGCCTCACAGAAAAGACATGCTTACCTCCTCGTTAAATCTTATCTACATCTTCCCGCTCCGCGGTCGTGGAGGTCGAGGTGCCGAATATTGTTCCTTCCGCTTCGTCTCTGCCTGCCGCCAGAATTCCTGTGTTTGAGCAGACTCCCGCTGCCATGCTTCCGCAATTAGCTGTGCAGGTGAGAGATTCGTGGCAAGGTCATGGTAGAGATGCCCTGCTTTCCCATCTTGTTTTGGTCGGGGCACGTCGGACGTCATCGCATGCTAGAGTTTAGGACACGTATAGTTCAGTCATTCCGGGGCTGAAACAAACCAACAAGCAAAAAGGGCGTACGGTAGCTCAAGGTTCAGGTGAGGTTACAGGGTAGGGTCCCTGGGACTGACCTTTTATACAAGGTTGTACGTCGACTGAATGCTTAGTGCCGACGCCTGTTCGTAAGGGGGCTCCATCAGGAATCGAGGGCGCTCTCCATTGTTTGTTCCCCTATTAAGGAAAGCTCAAGGATACGGATGAAAAACCCGACGGAATATCCGCCTTCTGAGCTGGAACATGACTTGCGAATGAACTTCGTGTACTTCGCAATGAAGAGCCGTAAATAGGCAGCGAACAAACGAATTACCCTAATAGGAAATTTCAAGGCTGGTCGGGGCACGTAAGTCTCACCTCCATACTCGTCCATTTAGGGGCAGGGGAAATGACAGCGAGACACTATCCATCGAGTACAGTCTCGTCGGTCTGGAATAGACCCACGTCAGTTCGCTATACCCCTCGTGGAAGAGTGCACTTGCCTTGTAAAAATGATACTAATACATGCTATCCTCATCCAAATGGCGCAGGTAGGGATGCCACCCTAGGTGACAATTAGTGAGAAGCACCATGCGTTCGTATTCCCGCGAGCTTACAACCCCCTATGGGCGGGACACTGAACTAAAGATTGAAATAAAGGTATGTCAAAGACGACTGAGTCACGGTGAAAGATGCTTCAAATGAAACGACCAAGCATCGCCGTGCCTTTGGCCATTGTCACCTGCTTAAGGGATGGACATTGTTCGTGGGGAACGGCAATATAGATCTGTGCGGGTTCCTCACTCTGCAGTTATGGAAAGATGAACGAGATGACTGCACCGCAAAATGACCGGCTGCCTTCCACCTCTTCTAATGGAACGGATCCGGAGTGAGTGACATCATGTCCAAAGATCCGGGTGGCATTGGGCTCGTCACTATCGCCGGGGATGCCATGTGAAGTCGAGTCTTGTCAAGAAAATAATGCCGCGATTGTCGCCAGAGAAACGAGTTGCGTTCCAAGATGCACGATCCAGCAGTCTGACCCGTTATCATATCAGTTGCTATCTCTGACCGCATGATCCATTTGCATTAGCCACCCTGCTCACGACAGTAAGTGGCCCGCAGGTAATAGACTTTCGTCCGTCAACACTTCGCGCATCATCAGACAAGCAGCAGAGAGTGAGATTGACGCCGCCTTTGAAAATGGCTGAAAGGTAAGTAAAACTGACGATACACGCAGGGAGTCTGATAGTCCGTAGGTTTGTGAATTTCATGGGTGGTTCGCCGCTGAATCGACTCTCGTGGCTACGACCATCCCAGTCTTTCCTCAACGCCGTCATAACTTCCCCGGCGACCCGATGGATCTTGTTCAACGACGGACTACCACTAATTGCGACCCATGCAATCACTCAGAAACGAACTCTGGCGCTGTTGCTCACAGACGATGTGAGGTCCCTGCTTGGTACCGAGCCGTACTTCGGCCAAGGCCGATTCGAGGGAGAAACGGGACATCCTGACGCACCTGATCTCGAGGCCGCCCGACTTCATGGAACACGGATAGTCTTCCTCGGATTGCAAGAGGCGGATCCTCTTACCGCGGCAGCCTTGCCATCTTCTGACTTCACGGATCCACAGGCTACTGTTGCAACTTTGGAAGGAACACCGTTCTTTACCATAGATGTTGCTGACCTCGAGGACACCTTGGTGAAAGAGGCTGTCCAGACCTCCCAGCGTGCAGATTCTAGCATAACTTTGGAGTTCATGGATTCGAGATCTGCAATGACGAGCCTTGATGTATTCACTGCTGCTGTTTTTGCGGAAGCTCGAAGTATGGCAGATTGGAATAGGAGGAACAAGGTGATTAATCTGTGAGCCCATCATCCTTTGCTCACGAAGAACGAAGTTCTGCCCTGCATGTGGTTCTCCGACGTTTTCCCTCTGGGCCGGTTGGAAGCTCTCGTGTGCTTCTCTTCTACCGTGGGCAATTAATGCTGGTGGAAGGCCATGCCCATCAGGGTTAGTTGCTTGTTCTGTCTCTGGGCAATATTTCTAACAAAACGACTGAAGTCGGGGAACGCAGAATTTCTGCTATCCAAGGACAGATCCCGTGGTTATCATGGTGATAATAGACCAATCCGGCGATAAGATCCTCCTCGGTCGGAATGTACGCCGCCCGTCTAACCTCTTTAGCCATTGTCTCAATATTTGAATGCAGAAAAGGTTTCCATCTAAGTTCTACTCTGCCTTGGCCGGTTTCGTTGAACCCGGTGAGTCTTACGAAGATGCTGTCAAGCGCGAGATGTGGGAAGAAGCTGGTGTGAGGGTATGGAACGTCCGATACCACTCCGGCCAACCATGGGTAAGTGGTTTCCGCAGCTTCTGGCAGTGGTTTTGCTTGACGTGAGCGTTTCGTCGCTGACGCCACCATTCTTCATGTCACGCAAGCCATTCCCCGCTAACCTTATGCTTGGCTTCTCTGCCACTGCGGATTCTTCCGCGCCTATCCGTACGGATCTGGACAACGAACTAGAAGGTCGTGACCTTTCGCGGGGACTGAAATCCGTTAATGACGTCTGACAACTGTTTCAGATGCTCGATGGTACACCCGTGAAGAGGTTTTGGCCGTCCTTGCGCATCAAGCGGGTACCCAGTCAGCAACCAACAGCCACGACTCTGCAAAGGAAGCTGAACCTCTGTTCAAAATGCCTCCACCAACAGCCATTGCAGGCGTGCTCATCAAACAATGGGCTGAAGGGAATATCAAGTTCGATCTCGGCACGAAGGGGAATTTGTGAACAAAAGGGTGCTTCCAGCAGACTTGAGCCTTAGATTCGTAGTGCTGGCGCTGATCAAGGCTCAGGCCGTGCTGCCATAAGAGTGGTTGGTTATTCGTTTGTGGGTGGATGGGGGACCGAGTTTAGAAGTGCTTCAGCCGTAGCAACTTGAGCATATTTGACGAGCCCGATCTTGATATCGGGGTCACCTAAGCAGTCACCAAGGAATGGAGTGGCCACGTAGTACAGCCATCGGGAGGGGTGACGGATGCCTGACATGCACGTGACCGCGTTCTAAACTCGCGTCTCGAGTCGTTCCAACCGAGTTCACCTCACAACCACAATGCTTAGTTTGCGGCAAACTGGCCTTTCCCTGGACTCCGAAAGGCGGAACATTGTGAAGACGCCAGGGCGAGGGATCATCAAACCACGAAATGCGCTTCAAGAAAATACGTTTCGTGACGTGCCCACGACGATCAACGCTAAGGGGAAGAAGGTAATTCAGGGGACACCACTGCAGCTGAAGGCCATACGTGCGTAAAGCTGTCACGTTAACTCCACCCCCCTGATTCAAGGATATAGAGACGGATCGTGTGGTCAAAGATGCTCTAGGAAAGCAAGCACAGGCGTCCAAAGTCAAAGGGACTCCAGTTGTTCGTCCACTCGGTGACAAGACGCCCTTCCCAAACCGCACTGCCAATCGGGCTACCCTCGTTTCGAGCCCCAGCGCGAGGCTAGCCAACCGCCCTCCGCCAGACGAATCTCAAGCCAATTCTGCACGAAGACACGTCCGCCTACCCCGAAGTGCAAGCAAGAGCTTCGAGACACCGGTCAACGCCGGAAATCACTGGGATACGAGCGAAATAGATATTATCGAGGTCGGAGGCGCGACAGTGAATCATTCTTACGAGGAGGGAGACTACGATGAAGTTGAGTATATGCCACCCAAAGTCGATGGTAAGCAGTCGAGTACCACGACCACCGGGTATGCACTAACACGAGATGGATCCCTGACCCCTCTTCAGAGGTTCCATACGAGCCGCCTTTCGAGCTGCCCAATTACAGGGAAGTCGGCAAGACCCTGATGGCCCTCATTCGTTCATATCCCGTCGATGACGATCCTCCACCGGACCCTTCATTTACTTCACAAGAATTGGAAACTCCAGACGATAAGCTTGCTCTGCCAATTATCGGTAAGTTTGGACCTCATGTCTTGCCCCTATCGCGTTGACAGGAGCCCAGAGGACGATATGTTTACCCAAGTGAACACCGGGACCAAACAGCCCGTGACCAGTGACGTTCAGAACGCCTTGCCCACTTCCCGGAGGGTTCCTCACACTGGTGGATCTCGTACCCGCACGAGCCCCAAGGAAGTTGCACATACTTCTGCAGCTGCTATGCCATCAGCACCACATAAGATCTCTTCCGTGTCTGCGCAGCCTTTAGCATCGGCCAGACGAGTTCAAACAGCCCCCCAAATTAAACGTCCTCAGTCTGCACGCGCCCCAGCACCAGCAACCAGAACTCCCTCCTTGTCACGTTCTGCACAATCAACTAAGACGGGTCCTGCGATATCGAGTCGCCTTGGTGCCGTTAGGCGGCCTGCAACGAGCACGACTATGCGGCCTCCCTCCATCGCTTCTAAGAACGAACCGATTCCGAACAGAACAACGAGGAACCCAAGTATAGCCGTTGCCAGGTCAAGATCGACAACGGTTAGCAAACCGCTTTCGAATGTTAATCTCAAGGTAGCGCCGAGAAGTGCCCTTTTGGAAACGCCCAAGGATCTTGAGGGGCTGATCATATTTGAAGATAATTGGGAGACCGAGGAGTTTCGATTTGATATTTAGAGAGGGAATTGCGGATGCTCGTCAGTCGAGGCATCTTGCAAGTACACGAAATAATTATCAGATGAGTAGCACAAGCGAGGAATACAAAAGGGGCTCACGTGACTGATGACCAATTGGCCACGGCCACTTCCGGCGGCATTTCCCGAGTTGTTTTATTTAAAAATCGGTGAAACGTTTCAAGAAAACTCTTGCCTGTCCTTATCACTCCTCGCAATAGCAACGCACAACGAGGAGGCATAAATGCAGGCACAGAGCAACCACTAGGAGCTTCACTTTCGCTAGCAGCACTATGCCGTCCCTTGGGGCGACTATGATGGACTTCTAGATAGTGGTGAAAGCTACATATAATCCCTCGTGCCCAAAGCAGTACTAGTAAATTCAACGCTTCGCGTTCACAGCTCATCCCCACAACGGCAGTTACACTCCGCAACCGGACATATCCCATGTAAACCAGTACCCTCCTCACCGAAGAACCACTCCAATATGTGGGAGGCATGGCCACCGTGCCTGCAGGTCTGACATATAATGATGGCGTCCTCGATTGTGTCTATCATCGCGACCCTCAGCTGAGCCCGCAACTTCACTCAAGAAGGACGCACCCTTGGAGGCAGAACGAGAATTGAGCAAATCAGCGTCCCGACTGGCATCAGGAACGATTTTAAGTGTCATCAAGCAAACGCAGCACCTTGGCAAGGCCCGATCACAACCCGGACAGGTGGTTACCTGCAGAAATGGAGCATGGTCACCACATGACACTGAAATAAACAGCAATGGGAACGAACTCGATTATTGCTCGTGGCGGCCGTGTTGCTCGGATTTGTGGGCTTTGAGCAGTAATTGCACCGAATAAGGATGTGACGAGGTACCCATTCAAACGCCGAGGGCAGGTCTCCGTTTCGAACGGCTTCCCGGAGTATTTGGCCACGGCCGATGTCAAAGTTGACACGGTGATGGAAGAGCCTGAAACCATCCAACAGGTCCCGGTATGCCTCCTGCCACCTTTCGGCTCTCAAGTCCTGGAATCTGGCGGGACAAACATAAGAAGAGAGAATAGCCGCAGTCTGCACATCTCCGGTGTGGTCGACATAATTTTGCAGTATATCCATCCCATCCGGTGTCAATCCGGTAATAATGAGCCCTTCAATAACACCTCTGGAACTGAGATGCTCCACGGTTCGATGGAGGTACGACGACAATGCCTTGTCCTCCAAAAATTGAAACGCGATGGCGAGTCGCTCGTGAAGAGGGAGCGCTTCTTCTTCCAAAACATCAGACCAATCTTTGGAAGTCAACTGGGTTAACATGGCGCGGACGTAAGGATCGAGGAGTCGAACAATCAATCTCTCGGAGAGTTCACGCATTTCGCTGCTCTTGGACCCGCCGGGCACAAGTGCTGCCAGCGTTCCTGCTACGAGATGGTGCGTTTCGTCTGTCGAGGAAACTATTCAGTTTTCCTATGGACGGAAGTTGCGAAATTGACCTTCGCTTCGCATGAGAACTTCAAGAGCTTTTGTGTATTGTTTCGTGAATACGAGCCAACATGCCGCACGGGTGCATTGACCATCTCTTTCCCATCTGAAGATCAATGAGTCACCAGCAGGAGCAGGCAACGATTATTGTCACTTTTTTATCACAGAGGAAAGATCTTCGTCTGACAGGCTCCACCCGCAGAGCTGCAGGGCAAATTGCCGCTGTTTCATTTTCTTGGTCCGTAGAGAAGGGGACGGTGGTATCCGTGCTGGATTCTGTCGCGAGAGTAGTAGACCCACAGCAGCATCGAAGTCACCATAAAATACGTCCTCGGCGGATTGCGACGAAGTTCCTAGCAAACCCGGGATATCGGTCGGTGAGGGCGTGCCGGAGGAGTTTGTGTCAGCAGTTGCGGCTTCAAAGGACGTAGAAAGCAGGTCTACAGGCAAACTGATTGTAGATTTGCTCCTGGCTACGGTCACACGTGGCAGAGGAGGGAAACCATGCCATATGCCTTGCAGACCTTGATTTGAAAAATCATATCCGTGTATACGGGCCGTCGGAAAGCACAAAAGGCCTTGTGAATCTGGAAGGCTCTCAGCGTATTAGCAACTACGGATTGTGACACGTACGTAGTATCCAAGCCCATATTTCTGATATACCACAGCGACCAAATGGATCAGTCCGGGTAAGCTTGGCGTTATGGACAACCTATGCCAATACGAGTGAAGATCATACAGTGTATGCACGAGTACACGTACATTGCTGATGCCATACCCACAAATAGCTCTTGTTCTCATGACCATGGAGATGTCATCCTCCACAACCTGCTGAATTGCGGGAGAATTGCCTTTCCCATTTCGTGGGGTGCGCTTCTCAGTTGGAGCATGTTGGACTTGAAGCTCTATTCTTTCTCCGTCATGACGTTGGAAGGGGCGCTCTACGCGTCGTTCATCTCGTGCTGGAGATGGTTCCAACCGAAAATGTCGGAACGAAGCAGGGCTATACAGTCGAGGCTTGTACTGTCTACTGTCAGCAAAGCGGGCCGTAAGGAGGGTTGAATTCTCCTTGGCGTCCCGCTTTGAAACTAGGGAACTGTTAGCTCCTCCATTCCCGAAAGGGATGGGATCGTCACTGGTTTGATCGATGGACGCATCCCATGGATGAGAAGGTTTGCCTTCATCCTGGAATCCAGGGAATATTTTACATGATAAACCCGCACCAATGACAAGATCTCCCCTAGAGCTCCACGTCGATTGCTTCGGCGCATCATGGAGTACATGGAGCTCAAGATCACCTTCTTTATTGACTACCATTATCTGAGAGGTCACCGAAAATGGGTTCCCGTCAGGTACTAGAGCGAAAGATGCCAACGAACTGCCGAAACTTTTCGCTTTCGATATGTCCGTCAGACATTTTGGTGCGAAAGACGTGAAAATGCTCACTCTTACGAGTATCGGCGAGTACCACGGAGGAAGGATCCTGGAGTTCTGATATGCCTATCCCTGCACCGGATCCCGATGCTGTCCACGGCAGATTCGTCCAAGACCGACGTGGGGCACGTGATTGAGATGAATCACGAGAACGTTCTCCTTCTGATGTATCCGCCGCGTTCGCGCTCCTGATATCCCAGAAGCGTACGTATGTGGAGTCTTTTTCCATGACAGCCAACATGCCCCTGCGTGTGCTGGAGAATTCGATATGATGTACCACAGAACCCGGACGAGGACGTTCACCGTCAGCGACAGCGTCCTTATCCGTGAATGTCAATAGCGGTTGTGGCAACTTTCGTATGTCCCATATGGAGACTGTACCATCACCACAACAAGCAACCTGATGTGGGTCAATCACGTTTGTTGCTATCCCAGACACTTTGCTCGCCACGTTGGTGGTTGCCGATGTAGGACTGCGAAGGTCAAATAGACGCAACCACCGAAAGGACATTCCGGCAAGCAGCAAGCATGTTGATTGTGGGAGGAATGAGAGCGCTGAAACAACCTCCGTAGGAGCATGTTGTTGTAGCATTCGCGAATCCGCTCGAGGACCGGCATCTGCTTTGGCTATATGTGGTTGGGGCCTTGCGACCACTGCATCGTTTGAAGGCGGGCCAATTTTCGACGGGAGCAATGTGGAAACGCACGACTGCACATCCCAGATGACGAGACTAGGATCTCCACGGACTTTGTCGAGGCCGACTGCAAGGTAATTTGGGTCCGCTTGACAGAACGCGAGCGTGTTACATGACCTGGAATTGCGAACCGGGAGTGCCGCCACGGGTCCGCTAGAAAGGACGTTGTTGCGAGCCAATCTTGTTGCCTCTAGCCGTATGAGCTCAACGCGCCCCGTTACCAGGCCTACCGCGAAAAGGTCGTCGAAAGCTGGGTCCGGAGACCAGGCAAAGCACTGATGGGTCAAACAAATGATGAGGGGTCAATTGAGCGGCTGTTGTCAAGGAGTAATACCCACCTTTACGAATGAGAGATCACCTCGGGAACTCAAGTGACGTATTCCTGACTGCTCGGGAGCCCACTCGTATAATGATATCTGCGATCCCCCACCAACGACAAATTTGCTCTGCGATCGTGGGTCCCATAAGATCTGTCTCTCGGCCTGCGCTATGGGGACCATTCTTCGGTGTCCAAGGTTAGCAGCAGCGAACTAGCGTTGTGTGGTGGAAAGGAAATGAAATAGGATACGACCGACTACGCTAAGATACTTGCATTGCAGCTTTGCCGGTGGTGTCCCGCCCCCCAGTCACGTGCCCATCCCCGAGCGGTGGGGTGACGTGCGCCAACCGGGAGCAGTGACTATTTATCCCGACTAATAGAGTCCACAACTCCTACCGTTTATGCTTTGACTTGGCACTGTTTATCTCCTCACAGGTATTGCTCTTATTCTATCTTTTTTTTTTTTTTCCGCGGAACGAGGTGAAGTTTGGACTGAGGACCACGGTTAGAATCCGGAGCTACCCCGTTACCGCACCATACGTATGTGAATGTTCATTCTAACCACGAGCACGGTGTCTACTATGCCGTGGGTGGGTAGCCATGTATCCGGTGGGTTTATTTCGGCTTTCCCACATTTTCCGTTTCCCAAGCACGAATTTTCTACCGTGCTGATGGGTGCCGCACAATCAGCATTTTTTTACCCAAAGCGTTGCGGTGAACACGGACGCCGGCGTTAGTATCAATCGAATTGGAAGCATCCGAGCGCCCAAGCACAGGTTGTTTTGTCCCAGATATGGGTTATGCACTGCTTTGACACGTCCAGGAAGTCTTTGCACCACGAGCACTTTACCGGTTGGCCGAGGAGGTACGATTTCACCGTTCTTGGTGGCGTCAGGGTGATCGCTATATCCATTCGATACCCAAAGAAGGGTCGTGGAAATGGCACCCTGGGATTTGAAACGAAAGGGTTGCTTGCTTGCTTTCGTACTGCGCACAAGGTTCCCAACAGGACCATCGCAGGCAAGCTTTGGTCTGTCTGTCGCCGGAGTTCCTCCGGTTGCAGCGTTATCTGGATGAGGCTTGCACTGCCTCCATGATCGTGATCTACTTTGTATGAGATCCCGGTGCCATCCCTTCGGTCTGAGACTGCTGGGAGTGCCTATGTACTGTGTTATAGCTGGTTGTCCGACACCACACGTATATGTCACTATCAGAGTGATGAGCCCGTTGTTCGGACGTCAATAATTATGAAGTAGCGATGGAGACGAGAAAAACGCGAGACCCCCAGGAACGCTCTTCCTAATCAATGTAATGGTTTTTGATGGCCAGATCCGACAGCTGAACAGCTTCTTGTCCCGGCTGTTCATGCGTGGGACTTCGTGCCCCGCCCGAGAATGTAGTCCAGACGTGTGTCAAACTCCACCCCGTTCACTACGCCAAAGTCTCCTCTATGGCGAAGCGATCAGGTCACACCTATTCTTCCTCAGAGCCAACTTTCCCGCAATCTATCGGCGGTACTTCGAAGAGCTCTCCTTATTACGACGAAGAGGCTGCTCGTGTCAGCCAAAAAATTGACGATGAACTCAAGGTTTGACCTTCCATTACCCTCAAAGCCCTAGGATGCTGAAGGACCTCCCTACAGAGGGAGTGGGCACGACGAAAGGATGCCCAGAGAAGACAGGTCAAAGGTACTACTGGACACGGCTAATCGACTCGATCGCGGTCATGGTAGCTGACATGCCTGGTGCTCTCTCAGTCATGCTCTTGGGACAAGCGGAATCTGGAAAATCCACACTGCAAAAACAATTCCAACTGTATTATGCTCATCAAACCCTCGACCACGGACGCCCACTATGGCGGCCTGTTGTTTACTTCAATATCATCAAAGCTGTACGGATGATCCTCGATGAACTTGACCATGAACTTTCAACCTTAGATTCCGACCAATCTATCGAAGGCCAAGCCGTTGCACACGCCCTTGTCCCCCTAGGAGATGTGAGCGGAGAGATATCTCGGCTGAGGTCCAAGTTAGTTCCTCTCACATCTATGGAGGACTCCCTCGCCTCAGAACTGAGCAACGGAGTTTCCGTTACCGGAGGTCGTACTGGAGTGTATGTCCGTGCTGGGTGGCAAGCCATTGGAACTCCACTGTCTCCAAATCGCAGTAAAGCAGCCCCTGCAACTGGCGGTCCGCCCCCTGCTGTTGCACACGTAACAAATCTGGCATCGAGGACACTCATGTCTGTTCAGAGTGAAATCGATGACCTCTGGAAACATCCAGCTGTTCGGATATTACTGAACAATCGCCGGATACGACTCGACGAATCCGCTCCGTTGTGAGTCCTGCCCTTCAAGCAAACGTTAGCACTTGTTTCATCTGCGTCCCACAGCTTCCTGGATAATATCGTGCGTATAGCGCAGCCTGATTACCTTCCCACAACAGGTGTGCGATGATTAACCAAAGTTCTTCTAAGGAAACTGAGACTGGTGACAGCGGATTTACTTAATGTCCGTCTACAAACGCTGGGCGTCTCAGAGCACTCTTTCGACATCGAACTATGTGGAACCCGGTACAATTGGTTGATGTACGATGTAGGAGGTGCGGTATGTAGTAGTCTTTTCTTCACGGAAGTATCTTGCGGCTGTTGGTCACCTAACTTCATCCTAGCGAGGCCAGGTAAGTATACGTGCGTATCGTATGCAACTGTTCGCCGAGCTCATCACACGCTTGTTGTGTCTGGATGTCAGAGGCACGCATGGGTACCATATTTTGATGACGGTAAGTCGGTCCTTTTTAATACGATACCTCTTCCTCTGTCCAGAGCGCATGTCCAACCAACGCTTTTACTGTGTGGCGTGTTTCTGATGTGTTACCGCCAGCGACCGCAATCATCTTTCTTGCGCCAATCAGCGCATTTGATCAGGTACATGAGAAAGCAGGTCGGGAGAAGTCTCATCTTACTTATTTTGCCTTCACAGTACCTCGAAGAAGATGGCCGGACCAATCGACTGGACGATTCGCTCCAGTTGTTTACCGCCATATGCTCGAATAAACTTCTAAGGAATTCTCACTTGGTACTCTTGCTGAACAAGGTATTTCATCCATAGACACATATCCATTCCCCGAACTAACCGTTTCGGCACTGCTCGTTGGAAAAGACCGACTTGCTGAAGAAAAAGTTAGAATCTGGTATCAAGGTTCGGAAGTAGTGCGTCTCCACCTGTTGTTTGGAATTGTCGCTTTTTTCATCACCAGCTAACCATGTAGCATCACATCGTACGGAGATCGGCCCAACACGTTTCCGGACGTGTCGGATTATTTCCGAGCACATTTTATCCAGGTTCACCGTCGTAATGACATCGGACGAAGAGTCCTGTACGCCGTACGTGTATCAATTATTGGGGATCGTCGCCGTGCTGATTTGTTGAGCAGCACTTTACCTCTATGCTTGTATGCATTTTTCTTCACCTTCAGTCCGGCTCGGCACATGCTGAACATTTTTCAGGATATCCGAGCAACCCAAGCCATCATAGTAAATGGTCGGTTTTTCTGTGTCCGCGTAGAAATTACAACCTAATCAATGTGTCTGTTCTACAGTGGGCGAAGCCATTATTCGTTCCCATATTGCAAAGACAGGGCTTGCCTGAGCCGCCCACCCTCGCTTCCTGCATGATATACGTACCAAGATTCTGAGATTTTCGAAGGATCCTCTTTTCTATCTAGCGTAGTCGATCACTTTTCCTATTGCAATATTTTATACCTCGTTCCATCCACATACACGTGACTGTAACCACTCGTGGGAATTCCATATGCGGGGTGAACTCCCTCGCGAGAGAACATTCTGCTCAAACCTTCATCAGTAGCGACCATGTCAACGAGCGGCTTGAAAGCGATATCCCCGGTGCCCACGGCGACCGACTTCCTGGACATTGTACTGTCCAGAACACAACGTAAAACTCCAACCGTATGTCTGCATTCACTAAAATGCCTGCTGCAGCATGACAGATATCGAAAATCTAGGTGATCCATAAAAACTTTAAAATCAGTCGTATACGGTCCTTCTACATGCGCAAAGTCAAGTTTACCCAGGACTCATTCGACGAAAAGCTAGGGGCTATTCTTTCCGAGTTTCCCATGCTTGATGTCAGTGTCCTTCTCTCTTGCCCCAACGTCATACTGAGCGAACTTTCGAATAGGACCTTCATCCCTTTCTCGCGTCGCTTATGAATGTTCTTTATGACAAAAATCACTACAAGCTTGCTCTAGGACAGCTTCGTACCGCCCGCCATCTCATCGATCAGGTCGCCAAAGATTATGTTCGCCTGCTGAAATTCGGGGATAGCTTGTATCGTTGTAAGCAACTCAAAACAGCTGCCCTCGGTCGGTATGTTACCGAATGGTTCCCCGCGTACCTCAATGCCTATAACTTGACTATGACAGGATGGCGACAGTTATGCGACGCCAAAAGGATCCTCTTGCATACTTGGAACAAGTCCGGCAACACATCTCGCGTCTCCCGGCCATAGATCCGAACACGCGAACACTTCTTATTTGCGGATATCCAAACGTGGGGAAGTCTTCATTCATGAACAAGGTTACCCGTGCCGATGTCGACGTGCAACCATATGCGTTCACCACTAAGTCGCTCTTCGTTGGCCATCTTGACTATAAATATTTGCGGTGGCAGGTTATCGACACCCCAGGCATTCTAGATCACCCTCTGGAGGACATGAATACGATCGAGATGCAGAGCATAACTGCCCTCGCGCACCTCAAGAGCTGTATTTTGTATTTTATGGATCTGAGTGAACAATGTGGCTATACCGTGGAAGCGCAGGTAAGTCCGCTCGCTTGCAGGGTATTCAGAAACCACCTTATCCAGCGCCCATAGTGTAAACTTTTCCATTCCATAAAACCTCTATTCAGTGGGAAGCCAACCCTTCTCGTGATAAACAAAATCGACGTCACACGCCTAGAAGATCTCGCTCTAGATAGTAAGGCCCTCGTACAGGAGATTATAGACAAGGAAGATGTGCAATGTGTCCAAGTCTCATGTTATTCCGAGGAAGGCGTCATGCAACTCAAAAATAAAGCTTGCGATGCCCTTCTAGCTCACAGAGTCGAAACGAAGCTCAAAGGGAATAAGGTGAACTCCATAGTCAACAGGGTTCATGTTTCCGTACCTACACCCCGCGACGACATTGAGCGTCCACCGTTTATTCCTGACGCTGTCAAGGAAAAGAGAAAGTATGATAACAACGATCCAGATAGAAGGAAACTTCTTCGGGATGTTGAAGCTGAGCAAGGGGGTCCTGGCGTGTATAGTATTAATCTGAAAAGTGAGCCAGTCATATTTACATATATTTCAGCCCTCACATGTTCACTTCAGGCAGTTACTTACTCACGAATCCTGAATGGAAAACGGATACCATGCCGGAGATCATGGATGGCAAGAATATTGTAGACTTCATTGATCCTGATATTGCGGAGAAATTAAAAGCACTCGAGCGCGAGGAGGAGCAGTTGGAAGCAGAAGGATACTACGACACTGATGAAGACATGGCACGCGAATTTCACTTGTTGAATTTTTTGAGGCATCTTACACTCTCTCATAGTTTGATTCCGAGGACGAGCGAGAGGCAACTGCAATGCAGAACTCCCTCGAGCACAAGATACTATCACAGAGTGTCAAGAAGGCACAAAAGAATCAAGCTCGATTACCGAGAACAGCGGGTTTACGTACTCTGAGCGAACTAACGACATCGCTGAAGAAGGCAGGGTACGATCCCAGTAGCATACAACAACGGGCAGAAATGTTGGCCAAGATGCAAAGAACCAAACGAAAGCGGTCGGAAGCTGAGGCAGATACCGGTATGGATGTGGATAATGAGGGTGTCAGTGAAAGTGATAAGGAGGGTGATTGGATGGATGTGGACGGTGAAGTAACTCCCAACAAACGCGCCAAAGGTAACTCGGGAGCGGTTATTATAAAACATCCAAGAGCTCCACAATCAAATCGACAACTAGCTGGTTTGCGGGACGAGCAGGTAACGCTGGAAAGTTTATTTATCCTCTTGCTATGCCTCATTCTATCTGTAGCAAGCCTCCAAAGCCATTAAGCTACGTAATCTGGGTCAAAGACGGCGCAATATGCTCGCAAAGGCTGGCGAGAGTGATCGAGCTATACGAGTCAAAATGGTGAGAGTTGACCAGCCATCTCTGATTTTCCCTGTGCTGACGGGCGCTATCCAGCCCAAACATCTGTTTGCGGGAAAACGGAAAGCTGGAAAGACGGACAGGCGATGATAGATCGTTTAACCTCGTTTCGTGCTGCTTCCAAGCAACATCCACTGTCTTTTCTTTACTACTCTTCTGCTACTTACAGTGAGTTTGCGTTGCATAATCTAAAATGGTCGGCCGCGGCATGTATGTGCTGTGCACAAGTGTTTTCGCAAAAACGTTTTAAGACTGTGACTCATCCTCAACTACTACTTACATGTGTAGGTAAAGTTGGTACGTACAAAGCTCCGTCGTCACTACAAGCCTGGATCTGTAAGGGGTAGTAGAACGAGACACTCCACGGTATATGTACTGAAACAAGGAACAACAACAAATGGCGGAGGATCGAGGAAGAGGTAGATGCATCCAAGTTTACGCGAGACGCAGAACACAAAGGATCTGCGCAACGAAAAAAAACCTGCAGCCTGCACGCATCGCCAGCTGCAGTAAGGGGTGGCCAAGAAGCGGTATCATCTAAGATCGAACAGGTGACATGGTAAGTATCGCGTATCTGAAAAGAGAAGCGTCCTGATGCGTTCCTCCGTCAGTAGATCCAACGTAAGATATAACATTATTACGAGGAAGCTCGAGGTGTTGAGGGTAAGAGTTAAAGGTGATAGGTATGGGTCGGGAGGTGTCGCAAGAGTGAGGTAGATGTCACGGCAGAGAGACGAGGGCTCTAGGCAGCTAGTCCCAGTCGATTGTAATCCCTCCCGGACCTGGGCCAGCGATGCCGATACCTCTCTCGGCTTCTCGTTTCAGCCATTTGAGTGCCCGTTTGTCCTCTTTGAGGTACGGCTCAAGCCTTTCTAGGCACTTCTTGTTATGATCCTGTCCGCAGAGATGTCAACACGGTCGTACCAGCCAATAAATATACGCACCTTGAGCCACTGCTTTTCCTCTTTCGTAAGCATATTTTCTTTCACCATACGCGTCTGAATAGGCACACAAGTCAACCGCTCAAAACCGAGCCAGATATCGCCGCTAAACTCGCCCTTCGTCTGAGGGCACAAAGCTCATCACCAGAGATGAACAAGGGAGATAGCTACTACTCACCCTCACGCGCCTTACGCACAACGCAGATTCAATTCGCATCCCCCATTTTCCTTCCAGATCTGATGACGGAAGTCAACTTTGATTACTTGAGTGTACATCCAACTCACAGAAGCCAGGCTCATTGGTGATAACGTGGCCTGGAACCAACGGCACATTGCTTGAGAAGCCGTGAGGCCCCTCGTGAACATTCAGGAAAGAGCCGAAACCATGGCCCGTCCCATGCTGTGGACAGATGTCATCAGAAGACCTGATACACCAGATCGGACCCATCACAATAACGCATACCAAATAATTCAAACCATCTTTCCAGAGTGACCGGCGAGCAAGTACATCCAACTGAGAACCTGTCGTGCCCTCAGGGAAAATGACGCTATCAACAGCGATCTGAAGTAACAGTCAGGGTGTGAGGGAGCCCGACAGCAAGCACCGACGTACGTGACCCTGTAACACACGAGTATAGGCTTCAGACTGATCTTGCGTTGGCCGACCAAAATGAATAGTGCGTGTAGTGTCGCAGGTACCATCTCGGTATTGAGCGCCTGAATCACTGAGGAAAGACAAGTCTGATGAGTATGTCAGTAAATAGTTGAGTTGAGTAGGCGTACTTGAGGTACGGCGTCTCGCGGTCAATCATTCTAGCATTGGATTTTGATGGCGAATAATGCGGCAAGGCTGTCGTAAAATCGGGTTCCAACTCGTGTATGTCATCTGGACGACAAACACTTACCAGCATTGGGCCCACTAGCAGAGATGTTTTCATAGGCAAGGCCCCAGTAATGCTTGTTCTGCCTCCGATACTCGGTGAGTCGCCACGCGGCCTCATATTCTGTGATATCATAACCTTGGCGAATCTTGTGGTCCAACCAGGCCAACCATCTAACCTACGGTAACACATGAGGATGGGAACCACCCAAACGGAAAAAAGCGGACGCACGTAGGCGGCGCCGTCGCGTAGGTAGGCACGCCGCAAACCCTCTAATTCCACGTCGTTCTTGATCGCTTTCATATTGTCAACAAAGGAAGGCACAACCGTGTACCGGAAGTGGGTCAACATAAGCGAAATTGCGTACGACGTCTCCGCGTTGATGAGGAGTCTACCCTCACCCCACTCCCTCCTACGAAGGAAAGGCCAAATTTCGTTATAGTCCCGTCTCTGGATTTTGTGGGCACGAAGGTAATCTTCTACATCATCCGTGAGCTTAGCGGCATCGAGGAACAGAATAACTCTGTCGATGGATATGAACAGATAGGCGTAGAATAAGGGATTATATGGGATATCAGATCCACGTAGATTGAGCAAGTAGGCTATACCTCCATCTGTCAGCGAAACTCCCAAACCAATACGAGTACAACTAACCAATGTTCGATAAGGAACTTATGAGGGTGCCCACGTGGGCCTGAGCTGGTGTTGGTGGAGACTTGGAATACGGGATCACGGCGGGTGGTTGCGATCTGACCCATTGTCGCACTTCGGCAAGTTTAGAAGATGCTTCGCGACCTGTAAATTCAATCGATTGGATGAAGACAGGTTCCCTTGAGCGCGGAGGCTTGTCCTTCCAGCAGAGATCAATAAAATTCTGAGGGGGGAAAATCAACTTGGATCCTTTGGCACTGAGTAGGGTGTTCAAACGCGTCGCTTTTTCGTGCGAGATCATGCGGGCATCGATTCCAACTTTCGTGTCCTTTGCTCGATCCTATGGAGAACACGTTGGCGATTCTCATACACGCTACCCGGGTGGGCGACACGCACCACAAGCCATTCAATCCAATCTTTCGGGGCATCAACAGCACCGGCGGTGATGAGATACCAGTTTGGGTCAAGTTGCGCGCGTGCTTGCAGCCAGTAACGGGAATCAGTGACCAAGTAAGCCGCAGTTTTAGAGATGATAGCCTGGCCAGCGCTACCGCTAAACCTGTGCAAAGGTATAAGCAAAGGCGCAGAAGAAACTGCAAATTCGCCCTTACCCAGATATCCATTCTCTGCGTTTGTCGCCAGCCGAGACGTACTCGGATTGGTGTGCATCTTCGCTTGGAACAACGCTACGGGGCCATGATCAAGGGAGCCACGAGTCGCAAGAAATCACGCACTAATAGTCGAGGCTATCCTTCATCATTAGCTTTCTTATCTGTTCCAGTCTTTCGGTAGAATCGATGCGCTCCTTGATGGACTCCACGTCATTGATCTTGCGCTCAAACGCAGAGCCCACCAGTGTACTCGAAGAATCGTTGGAGTAGAAAGGGGGACGCTTGTTGCGGCTTGATCTTGAGGAGGAGCGAGTAGGAGAGTCATACTGCGGAGGCGGTGGCCTCTCCGAGTTGACAGAAGGACTCCTGTTCAGAAGTTCTCTTTCTCTTTCCTTGGCCTTGCCTATGCCCCAACCATAGCCCCATTTCCCAGATCTCTTGGAATCGGCCCTAACGAGGCTACGCTTACCAGCTTCAAGGGAAAGATGCGAGATCTTAGACTGGCTTCTGTTGTTAGGGAGCACCGGGACGTCATATGTCTCTGAATCCGAGTCGAATTGTAGTTTCTCTTGATCACGATCAGAAGTTAGGGTCCGAGTTGTCGAGACAGACCCTGAGCGAACGAGCTTGCCAGATGGACGAGACGGTGCGGGAGAGCGGTCACCTGAGTGTTGGGAGTAGAAGGAGGTGTTATCTTGCCCGTATGAATTGACGTCCGACTTTTCCGAGTCCGCGCGAACGAGGGCGAGAGGGTTGGCTTCTTTGAACCGGGAGCGATTGGAGGAGAAAGGGAAGCACATAGGCGGGGGTGGCGGGGGTGGTGCAGGCGGGGCCATGGTGACGACGGGTGATGGTGGTGGTCGAGGAAAACGAAGGCCGTCTTGCGTGGCGACCACACGCAGCTCCCCGTTTCCGTTTACATTCCCCGTGTAGGTACCTAAAAAAAAATTGACGAAGGCGGGTGCGCTGACTAAGCATCAGCTATATTAGGCATACCTGCATGAAAACCAAAATTACTCGCTGATTACACGGCCATCCGCCAAACGGAATCATGGAACGGCTGCACTCCCTGATCGAGTTACGACCACCCTCCAATGGATCCGTGGCTGCTACCAACTGGAGGGACGACCCACAGCAATCTAATAGAAAGGGCAGTTGGCAGCAACCTTCCTCTCCTCACAGAATATGGCAATTCCCATCGAACACGAGGCCCATCCTTGCTTGGAGCGTGACTCGCATTGCGCAATCGTATACTACAAAGGACCAGACGTCTGAGCTTGTGCGAACATGACTTCAACGCGTGGCGTACTCGACTCTCATCAATGTCGGCAACCGGTCCGAGCAAGCCTAGTAGCGCCAACGTTCAGCCTGGCCAGCGGACGCAACAAACATTCGAAAGGTGTTCTCGAAGAATGATATGGTTAAGAGCAGCAGTGGAGAAGCGTCTCATAACTGGCGCAGTGCTCCACAACTCTTGAACACAACTTTTCGTCATCCCTGCAGAGTTCACACATGATATACACGTGCTGTTTCAGGTACGAGGGGAAGTTGGAGGAAGTCGATTCCACTGCCAGTTACACAGAGCATTCCGGATTTTTGAACCTGATGAGACAGGGCTCGGGCTTGTGTTGACTCACCCCAAGATCCGTGGAGCTCCACAGTGTTTTCGGGCATAGTTGCTTCTGCTTATTAATGCTCCAATTGGCACTGATAAGCGTGTCAGCACCGAAGTGCGAGATCGAGGACGTGATGGCCGCGGGATGTGTTACGCCTATACGTTACAGTCTTGGTCGACGGTAAGGTTAAATGAAATGTGTGCGTCCGCTGGCAAGATAAAATCACCGCCAAAACCCTATTTTCACAGAACAAGCACACAAATCAGTTTATAAAAACCTGCCAAGTATGTAGGAGGCCAACGCCATCCCCTGTCAAGGCGACCAGCACGTACCTAGTCTGGGTCCACGTGTTGAACCATGATTATCGAACACCCTCATAACGCCACGAACACTGTTAGGGTCGTGGATTCGCTGAATGTGATGCTAGAATGGTCACACGTGCGCATGACGATTACCCTCTGCCTAGCATACTGTTGACTTGAGCCGGGGACATGTGCCTCCTCCATAACGATGGGCCATGGGCAAGTGTATGCAAACTCGGTATGATGGTGCTTGGATATAGCTCGACGACTCTTCTGACGACTCTGGCAGGAGGAGAGTCATTGCAACACCTAGAGTTGATTTACAAGATCAGTGGATTTGAGAGGGATGACTAGAAAGACGGCCTGAGAACGGACGTCACATACAGCAGACCATCTCATAGTGCGCGTCAACGGGACTGTAAGCCTGGAAGAAATTGGTTTGGCTACTGGTCTGCAGCACGCGCATCTGGCAACAAGGTAATTACATCCATGCCATCACCTCAGCACCCGGTGCAGCCAAACGGTCATCTCCCTCACACCAGGGCAAAAGATTTTATGGGGCCGCATGCATCATAAAATCCATCATCACGAACTTCCTTTACCTGCTCATGAGATTGCTGGTGACTTCGTCAAGCCATCCGTGTTGAAGTGCACTTCACGATGTCCCACCGGGTGATCGTGAAAGCGACAAGGGATTCTATAGTGGCGAGATACGGCTGATTCACGTACTTGTGCTGCCCAGCTTCGTCATCCGCTGGTAGAAAGAGATGGATATCGGTCGTCTAGGAAGTGTGGTAGGACATGATTTCTTGTCTGGTCTTCATCTGTTGTTGCAGATCGTCCCATTTTCTTCATCTCGCGTACGACGTCCACTTGGACTAGTTAAGACAATTGTTTCGTTGCTTCATTCTGCAGGGGATGTATTGCGCGCGCGTTTTTTCTTCCTACTTTGTGGACTGCATTTCATCGGCTGCGTGCCCCTGCTCGGGCAGGACACACTAAGCGCTACGAATAGATTCATAGTAGTGGTATCACAAGGTCCAGCATCGGAAATCTGACGAGCAGACGGAGTAAACGTACGGAAGTTAGCTGCAGTTGTGTTCTGAGTGAACACCGGACACACGGTAGGAACGGGCTTCAGCACTCGCCAAGTCCTGTTTCAGGAAAACGGTCGACGTTCAACTGGTTGTTGGCAGATGACTGACCCTCAAGTCGTTCGCAGAGTTGCCGACTTGACGAGGGTGTAATTCGGCATGCGTCTTCGAGCTATTTGGCAGCGTTCGAAATGACGTTTCTTTTTTTTTGATCGAAGACTCGGTCGGCGGTGACGAGGTGGGTGGTCAATCTAGTCTCCCGGGTTGTAATCTTTTGACCGATCAAAGTCAAAACAAAAAGTAGTACACAGCCAGTTTGCAGATGCGATTGCATCTCGAATGTCGAGCAGACGACAAAGCCGATATGTAGGGGTCATTAGTTGTTGGTGTCATGTGGGAATGGAAGAGAGCGACTGTATAATGGCTCATTAGAACGATGGCTTCCTCAGCGACTGGTCCCGGCCCTCGGCTGAAGTAGCCAATTTATCATCAATTAATAGTAATCGAGCGCTCGCAGGAATTGGGACCTCCCAGCTCCAAATCATCCTCCCCTCTTCGTCTCGTCCGAACATATCTCCTAGGCGGATGTGATGGCTGTCTTGTTGGGAACACGTCAGGTTCGTCCCACGCATTCCCTCCGTCGTGTGTCCATCTATCGAATCATGTCCTTGGGATATGTACAGGATGTTCGTGTACGTGGGTCGCTAGGCCACTACTGCTTTGTCAAACGCACGGCTAAGCGTCCCCATTCACAGGCTCGCGCAGACGAGAGCGTCGATCAAGGAACCCCGACAGACTGGGGAACTTTGCAAATAGTCACACCCGTCATCGTCGGGGTGGGACTTATCTTGTGTTTTGCGGCATACCTCGTCTGGCAGCGACGTCGTCGACCGTCCTCGAACACCCGCCAACCACACACAGATGGCTTGTGGTATTCACTGATCGGAAAATTCGAGCGCACCTTCTCGCTTGAGAGACGTATCCGCCACCGGGTGACCCCTTCAAGTCAATCAATGACGCTCGATGACTCGATGGATTCACCATGCGTGAAGCTCGATACCCAATACAAGTCGCGCCAGTTCAGATCGGATTCTACTGATTCCTCGACACCCCTTAACTGTTCACCCAACGACGACGACTCTCCGAATTTCGTCAAGTCCGGTCCCCGCTACCAACGACACCGACAGTGGTCACAGAATATCTTGCGCATTATGGGACTGGGGCCTCAAGAGGTCAAACACGAGCCCCCTTCTGCCACATGGCGGATTGACGTCAGCAGCACTGGCCACGGGCATGATGCCAACGAACGTGAAAATAGGAACGAGCAGGGACACACAGTAGCCGAAGACCATGAAGAGGATGACGATGATCCCGAAGCCGTCGACATGGATAGGGTGATACAAATTGGCGACGGAAATATCTCGAGTACCGCGTCGTCTGCCGACGGGCGCACTCGAGTTCCTGTCGCACCTCCACCGACGTCTCCCATGCCTTCGCGCGATCTCCAGTTAAAGCTAGGGCTATTGCCCGATTCACGCAGTGTAAGTCCGTCACGATCAGTCTTGGATGTTGATACGAGATTCGCAAATGCAGAGGCAAGAATGCGACCCTCCTCCTGGATACAACCGTGTCATAAATGCCAGCGTAGCCCAGCACCCCCATCAACTCCAAGGTCTGTTGGGGGACCACCCAAGTCGTTCAACAGTACAGCACTCTGTTCCTTCCACGTTATTCCCCCCTTCTGTTCGTGCGGCTGGATATGGCAGCCCGCTTAGGCATGGTCGTACACTCTCTTCGGAAAGCTTGCTAGTGTCCCAGACTCCGATGACTCCACCCGGCATGTACTAATTTCTCCAAGACTTCGTCACTTCACCGTGTTTCTGTTCCCATGGCCGTCTCGGGACTCAGGAGTTTGTTAGACTACGCCAGCGGAAACAGTACTATCGTATGGACCACATTGTTAATCGTTTTTCTGGTGTACCTCCCTCCACACCTCAGCCCCTCCGCCCTCAAGAATTCTATGCCCCATTGAATTATTTCGCATGGCTGTGCAGTGTCTGGTTACCTTGTTGGGGTTAGTCGTCTTCACTTCCTCGCTCCATTTCCCGTGTTTAAGATGTCTAAATTCCCTTGCCGTGCTGTTTTCATGCGCGTCTCAGTTACTTCTGTTTTTTATTCTCTTCGAAGATTCATACTCTCGGGCAGTCGCCGAGGAAGATCAAACTTTTTCGGACCTAGAACTCCTTATGTAACGTTGCAATTTCGACTTCGATCTATACGTGTAATCTGCTGTACGTAGCAGCCCGACACTGCTTGTTTGTGCTTAAAATGTATAGGATACGACTTTCGGACTAGCGGTTGCAACCCAATCCTTGCATTGCCATGGCGCTCACTGATATATTCGCTTACATATGGGTACTTGCTTTCCTGCTGCTTTGGTCACGTCTCGTACAAGCACTCATGAGCAAACGGCTCAACTGGACACCGGTTCTCACGGAGATATGGAGGTGTCCGCGGTCGAGAGACACCGACGCACTGCTCATGACATAGCACTGTGATGGTCAGGTACTTATGGTCCACAATCAGTTGGGGTTGGTCCACATGGCGGAAATCTACATGTACGATAATACGCGCGGCGATATCAGAAAGTAGACCTGATCGAACATGTGCTGCGGACGAGCACATGGTTCCCTGCAGGGTGGTATTCAAAAAGGACCCCGACCTCCGCGTACCTTGGTCACTCGGTGCTGAGTGCAAAACGAGCTATGCATACCAGGTGTGTTTTAAATTTCTGTTTAGAGCGTACTCGTCCTAATCTGTTCGATGCCGTAGCAACGTACATGACTGCATGACCAGACAGCAGGGCTAAAAATGCGTTGAAGTTTACGAATTCTGCTTGACTCATGTAACCTGGTAAGGTCGGGAACTACCGTATCCGACCGGGAATCTCGCGCGAGACGAAATGCCAGATATAGTGTGACCAGCCTTCAATGACACCTGGACCGGTGAGGAGATGCAGACAGTCACCTGATGCATGCTGTTGGTAAATCAGACACAACATGAATACCCAAGAGAACCACAGCAATGAATGAACAAACTCACGGCGTCTGGGCGCAGTCGGCCGGGTCTGTCAATCTGAAGGAAGAAAATGTCGGGATATTCGGATGACGCAAGAAGAGCCTTCACCGGCAAAATATAAATGTCAGCGACCAACCCCACCTCTATCAAGTAGGACCACAGACGTGGACGGTCGTATGTCATGGAAACACCGTTTAGTCACACGGCTGAGCACACACTCACCTTAAAGATCTCGTTGAAGTCTTGAATCCACGGCCAATTGTACCATCGCCACCGGTATGGCTCGATCTCCGTCCACGGTTCGTGATGGTTATGGCAATCCTCGTGACCAGGCAAGTAAGCACGCACGACCACTTGCTTGGGACGCCACCCGCCTTGAGCCCTATACTCGTTTATAGCACCCTGGACTTCCCGTGCCCACTCACGCATGGCAATTTCGAAGAATGACTTGACGTTAGCAATACCGTATCCTGCCTCTTCACCCGCCTCTTCGTCACGGAAGGCACTCATGAGAGTTGTCGTCCAATGTCCTGCAGTGCTCACGACCATGGTGCCGTAGTGGAAGTCGGGCAGGTCACCGAGGAGTTTGGGCATATATTCTGAAGGGGACATCGACCAAGTCTGCTCTTTGCTGAACAATGTTTTGTTTGCAAGGTCAGCTTCTATTTCGGGACCAAAGGTATCAGCTGGCATCAGAGTGCGGCGATATATGTTATCGAGGTCTTCCTTGTTGAAGAGAAGATCAACGCGGTGGAATGTAACAAGAGGGGTTGACTCCACAGAGAAACCAGTTGGAAGATCTATTTCGTCCAACAGGGGCGACGTTGGTGAGAGATAAATATTTTGCACCCAAGCGCGGTCAAAGTATGGGTTCTCGGTATAGTTAGGTGTTGCGCGGACATGGGGATAGAGAAGACACGACAGAGAAAAGAAGTGATTCTCGGCTATCGAGTCTGCACATGACTTAGCATGAGGCCGAACAGACGTTGGTTACAACGTACCACCGAGAAGTAGCCAGCCACCCCTCTGGACCATATCCTTGACGATCAAGGTGCCGTTCAGAGGAGATATGTCACATCGACTAGATGGCATCCATTTGTAGGAGTTGACGCTCGGAAACCTGTCCCACTCCTCTGGATGGTCGGTTCCTACATGCCATGCGTATTCCCTATCCGCAGCACACCCTTCCAAACCAGCCATAGCGAGAGCATCGTGTGCACCGGTGATGGAGGTCAGGTTTGTCCTTGGGCTGTATACCCAACGACCATGCGACCAATCTTCTGGCGAGCAAGAGCTCCGTTGGCGTCCTGCGAATGCGGAAGACCAGTTTGGGAAGCGGAAAGTGGACTCGGAGGTGGAATAAGCATATAAGACCAATACAAGACTAATAAACGCCCCTAGCGCAAGTACTTTTGAGGACCAGGTACGAGGCCGGAAGGCAAAGAGAGCGGTGCCTTTGGCCATGGCCATGGTATCAATCGGAATGAGACGGGGTGGGAGTAGCTTGCACGGAAAATAAATAAAACAGAATTCCGCGATATTGTCGGAAAAAGAAAAACAATGACAAAAGAAATGACCTGACCCTGGCTCGAACAGAGGACCTTCTGTGTGTTAGACAGATGCGATAACCAACTACGCCATCAGGCCTTGCTGCGGATCACGTGCATGCACGTAATGTTCGGGTGTCCGATACTATGCGACGAGCAATGCACAATGGACGGGTAATGCAAAATCACATTTTCCACTTGCAATACACATGCTATTCATGATTTAAACCCATGGGCATGTTGCCAGAGGTCTATTCTACTAGATTTCATACTTTAATGAGAAATATATATATTGTGGTAACTTTCTAGCTTGGATGTTTTGAAAAGAGTGGTGTGAAAACTGCCATTTTCTGACACTTCGGCCCAGATCCCAGAGATCTGTGTGGGCGATGGGCTTCAAATTTTCAGGAGACCTCCACCATGTCGAAATGGATGGCCCTACTCCATCACATCGAGGAATCACGAGAGCAATATTCAAGATACTGCGAGAGTGCAATTTGTCTCTGCCTCATAGTTTTTGGTGCGGAGCTTTAATTTGTGTATGCCGACGGGCCTGCCGCGTGTGACATAGTGTGACAAAATTGCGCATCACGTGTACTTCTAGACATGGCAATTTCGGAACTGATTTGTTCACGCATTTTATCGGAAGTTGTCCTTTTTTTTCCTTTTCTTTTTCTTTTTTTTGCGGGAGCTTGTAGCCAAGACCCGCCCCGTTATACTGTCCAAGAACGAGCTCCAAAAGTGTCGTTGTGAAGTTATTCGAAGGTTTGTAAAAATTGTGCGTTGCTCACGGATAAAAAGCAATTGACCTGACCCTGGTTCGAACAGGAGACCTTCTGTGTGTTAGACAGATGCGATAACCAACTACGCCATCAGGCCACATATACACTAGACTCTCATTTTACGCTATGTAGGTTATACAAGAAATTGAAAGTACGAAGACAAAACGCAGAGACAACCGGACGTATTTCCAGCCATGTCATCGTGACATGGGCTCGAAGAACGAAACCAAGCGTCGTACGCTGAAACTGCGGTTGATGGTGGCGAGGCAGTGTTCTGCATATTTGTGTGTGCGCCCAGCTGCGGAGAATGAAACAGCCCAGCCACTTTTTGTCTTCCTGCTAGTCACTACACTTCTTGTATCATTTGACCATTCCCCCGCCCGACAAAGAATAACCATGCGTCTCTCCTTCTTACCCGTCCTCGTTGCGGGCGCTGGCATGATCGGTGTGTACGAATCTACTATGGAGTAACCACGGCTGAACTTCCCACGCTCGGAGCAGCCAGTCAAGTCGTCGCGGAACCCATCCGACTCGTTGTCGATGCATCCGAGACGAACCCCAACATGCGTTTTGGCCATGTCCTGGCCAACGCCAACGTCAATGGAAATGACGACTCACACGTCGCTCGCGTTCGTCCAACCTTCGTCATGGCCACCTCTACTGAAGTGAAGAGTGGAGGTCCCTCGCACCCCATCTGTAACTCCATCAGGGTGAAAGCAATCCGTCTCTCAAACGCATTTAGACATGCCCTTGGTCTTCCTATCATCGAAACAGACGAACACCGCCCTTCACTCGTCTCCAGTGTCGTCGGGAAACCCCATCACCACGAAGAGATCCATGTGACTCTTCCCGTCGTAGACACTCCTGAGGCCTTTGTTCACGGTCACCATACCCAGATTGAAGATCTCATTGACCGGCCCAGCGATGGGCCTGTGGAGCGACCCCACCATCCTCACAAGGAGCATAGCCACAAACACAAGAAGCTGCGCAAGTTCAGGTGCCATAAGCGTATCAAGGGCTTCCTCAGGCGTATCCGCAAAGCCTTGACTACCCTCGGGCCATGGGAGGGTCGGGCCATTGCATTTGTCTTGGGTGAGTCTTCTTTCATCTGTGTCGAGTACGGTTGCGCAGTACTTTCCTTGGCATCACGTCGTATCTTGGCGGAAGCTGACATAATTCTTTCGATACCTTAGGCTGCGGAATCGGCGTTCTGTTGCGCATGTTCTGGGTCTTGTCGGTCCTCCTTTACCGCACAGTTCGCGGTGAGAGGGAGGAACAGATCCATGAGTACATCGTGCTTGACCAAGATCTCGAGAATGTCTTCATCCCTCCCCCTCAATACACCGACGAAAAACGTGAGTTCGTTGAAGACGAGAAACGCCCGGTAGATGCTTGATCCACCGGTTACGTTGCTGCTGCTTGAATTTCCTTCTACTCTGTCAGAAAATCCGTTCCCCGCTAGCTTTGTCCAGTTGTCCTCTTTCCCAAACATATTTCTGACGTTTCATCTCGTGTTCGTGTCTTGGAAGATTGCCTCCACTCGTTTGACACAGTTGTGTTGTATTCATCGCCTCTAAATATTTATGTATGAAATTATTCCCGTATCGCCACGGGGATGCGTTGAAACTTTGAGTAACATCGGACGGATTCAGTGCCAGGTCACTGGTGTTGTGCAGGATGCGCAACAACCAGGTTCGCCCTTGCATTGGACGGATACATTGGCGATACGTGTAAGTACGTGTATGATCTACGTACGAGTAGCACCGAGGCCAAGTCTAGACTTCTTCATGACAGCTGTTAGTGGTACCTCGATACCAACGGATGTGTCTCCTCCAATTTTGGCTCCTTCCGACCATCCCATCGAAGCCAGCATTTTGAACCCAACATTACTGTCGCCAATAGCAGGCGCTTCCTGTCAGACTACGTCAGTACACACGGAAACAAACAGGGAGACTTGGTGCCTCACCTTCCCTACTTCATCTCCCTCGCGGTGACTTGGAACGTACCTACCGGAACCGCGAGTAGCTCTCTTCATGATAGCCTTGACCTTGCCCTCGTTAATGATACCCGTGCGGTTCGTCTTCACCAGCGTAATATAGCGTCCCGGCCCATGGCCTTTACTGTCACTCTTCAAATTGAACGCAGTGGCAAGCTCGTGTACGATCTTCCTCGTGCTCTTCATCATCGGGAGAAGCGGCATACTTCGCCTTCCGTCTATATTCTCGACGAACCTTCTTATGTCGGACTCAATGCTTGATATATCATTGAGATCGTTGCGAACATGTTCCATCTCTTTGAGCGCGGCTACCATGAGTTTACGTGCCTTCTTTCCCCCTTTTTTCGGGACTGAAGGATCCAGGGATGCAAGCATCATGGCTTGTTTTCGGAGGCGTTTGTTTTCAGCTTTCTTGGCGCGATCGCGCTCCCATTGGGCTCGTAGGTCTTCAGGCAGATAATCAGCTTTATCCTTAGCTTTCACGTGCCCTGGGGGAGTAATCATCATCAGAATCCCGGATATCACGCAGTATATGACATACGCGACAGGTCAACACTGGCTCCCGAATGCATCGCTCCTCTGTTTTTCTTAGACCCCTTCGGACCCTTTGCAGCAAGCAATGCATCACCGTCATCAGGATCCTTTCCGTCGGACTCCGCAATCATGAGCTGTTCTTCTAACAGCAGGACAGCTGCTTCTTCTTCATCCTCTTCACTTCCATCACAGCTTCCGCTGTCGTCCTCATCGCTTGAATCCTCCACAGCATGAGTACTAGCCCTGTCTTGGTTTTCTTCGATCATCCGCCTCTTGTCTTCGATGTCGTCTATTGTCACGAAGCGTGACCCGTCTGCGCTCATACTCTGCACGAAGCTCAACATCGCATTCACATCCAGGTCCACATCCTGATCGAGTTCCATTCCTCCTTCACTGATGGATGGTTCATCCGCGTCGCCTACAACTAAAGCCTCTGCGCCAGTTCTCATACCAGATTTCTCCGCATCGTCGTCACCGTCTCCCCAGTCTATGTCGGAGTCATCCTTTCTTCTAGTCTCCCATTTTTCATCTCTGCGTTCGCTTTCGTCTGCGTCGCGAAGCCGCGACTCGGACAACATCGCTCCGAACGCGCGAAATTGCGTACGGGCATTGCGGTGTCGTGCTATACGTGACTCTTTAGCCTTTGAACGAAGCCTTCCTTTCCTCTTCTGAGAAGGCGTGAAAGCTGGGGGGAATCGGGGGTGTGTAGAGGGTTCTGTCCGTTGAAAGTCGAAGGATATCGCATCCAATGTCAGGGGTTGTGGGTTAGAGAGCGTGGGGCTTCCCCCGGTGGTAGAAGCCTCCTTCGGCTCCTTGCTGGCACTCCATGTCTCCGAAGTACCAGTGAGTAGGGAGCAAGAGGGTAACTTGACACGGGGGGTGGTATCATGCACAGGTTGTATACGCCCCGAACGGGGATAGGGGGCGACATAGACGATTATTTCCTCTTCTTCACCCAGTATCTCGCCCCGCCTAGTACCGTAGGGGGCAATGGCGTCGCTTGCGGAGGAGCTCGCAAACGGTTCAGTGGGACGAGTGTCGATGAAAAATCCATGGCCACCGTCATTGTATTCTGTGCCCCCGGCAGCTGCCGCTCTTTCTGATACGTGGGGTGATTCACCAGTCACGTTTCCAAGGCATGGTTTGTCTTCCAACTCCAAGTCGAAGCGTAAATTCTTCGGCTTTGGAAGTCCTAGTTCGCCTTCGCTCACCGACGGATTCTGAGGTGACCGTTCACTAAGGAACGCTCCAACGTGGTGGTTCTCCCTTACTTGAAGAGTCTCGATAGACTGCTCCAATGTCCGAAGTGAATTGCTGTCGGTCGCAACCGCGGCAAATTCTTCTCCCGTCGTTGTGTTCTGCCCTGTTTCTTTAGCGCCACTAAGCTCCAATGTGTCTCGTGGCCGCTCTTCACTGTACGCAACAGTGAACGTTCCATCCATGATTACGGTCGTGGAATCGCCCCTCGTTTTCCTTTGGGCCGTACGCTCCGCGGCGTCAACTCGTCCTCGGAGCGTCCCGGGATCCGAGACGTTAATTCCCCCCAGCTCTTTTGAGGTATTAGATCCCCGGTTGCCGCCATTGTGTTCTGTGCCTGCGGTAGCTGCCCTTTCTTCGAATGAATGTTGTGATCTACCAGTGGTGGCAAGAGTAGGCCGTCTTCTTTGAGCCGTATGCTCCGCGGCATCAACTCGCGCACGAAGTGTGCCAAGGTCTGCGAAATCAATTTCCTCCAGTTCATCGGATGTCTCGCCCTTAGAAATTGTCTCGGCTGGTAAGGATGATTGGGTATTGTTGAAAATGCAAGCAACACGCTCCGCGGTTGGCACGTTAGACTGTACTGCAGGATCTGGAAAGAAAAATTACTGTCAGAACATAATACCGCTCGGCGCGCACGTTTGGAGACTAACTATTACTCGTTGAAGGCGCCTGAAAGATTTCCTCTGATTCTTGAAAGAGGAAAGGTGTGTGTGTAGCCCTAACGAACTTGACGGGCCTCAGTAATGGCCGCTCCAAATAAAGCAGATCCGATAGTGAAGCATCGAGGCTCGGCGGCTGTCTCGTCCCACGTCCTCTTCCCCGTTGGGGCATCCCTCGCGGCCATCCTCGAGTCCGGCACTGCGCTTCCCCTCTGCCCCTTCCATTCCCCAAACCAAAATGCTGGCCCCGGCCTCTCGGTGTACCGTAGCCATTCTCCCTTAGCGGATTGTCGGTCACCCATTGAGGGGTCTTGCCTCCCGATCGAGATCGAGGTGTTGACTCGTAACTTCTCCGACTGTCTGTTGGTAGCTCGAAATCGGTCGTCAGTTTCACTGAATCCGTACGACTCCACGCACCATACCCCTCTAATGGGTACCTCTGGGCGTCGTGATCTAACTCGTAGCCTGCAAGCGGATATATCTCGCGACCTCGTCCTCGAGCGTTGGAGCCGCGATAAGCACCCCGTCCCCGCCCTCTTCCCCCACGTCCACGATGGTTGTGATCGTTGTTGCGATTCCTACGAGGCATTAAGAAACAAAAAGGTGTCAATAATGGAAGACGAGGTAAAGATCGTGATAGCGAAAATATCTAACGAAGCGAGGGTGGAGCTGCTGGGATCCAATCTTGGTGTATCCCAAGTTTTTTGGCAGTGGCAGTCGTCTGTTTTGTAGCCAGCCGATTCGTATTGGAAGTACTAGTAGTGAGAACGGTAACGTTTATGTAAGCGGATCACTCGACACGATAGGAAGCACAGGAGGGAAAAGAACTCGTAGAAAAGTAAAGAGCACTAAGAAAATCCAAATAGCAGGTAGAGGATAAGATGAGATAGATGGCGTCCACAACACTCCACAACGCCCGTAAGTCTCGCTTGTACTCCGTTTGACGTGTCTTTGTTATTGCTACCCCGCACATTTCATGTCGCCCTCGGGGGACGTGGGGGTGGTATGTACCGTCTATCATCCCGTGGATCATTCCCTCGCATGTACGCCCCCCTACCGTATGGAGGCGGCATCCTCGAAGACGGTGGTGGGGTTCGTCTCATCTCCCTCTCATACACGGACCCGTACCCACTGCCATTTCCAAACTCTCTGTCCCCTGTCACGCTACCTCCGCTGAACGGAGGGGGGCCGCGCGAATCATAGAAGCTGCTCGTTGAACCACTGCTTGGAGGGGGTGTTCCTACAGCGGACCTTGCTCCCCACTCTCCAGCGGCTGATGTCCTTCTGGTCGGCGGATATGTGGTGCTACTGAGGTGTGCCACCCCAGTCTCACCACCAGTACCACCAACACTGCTAGCGTAAGAGGGCGGAATGTCATCGCGAAGGCGCTTCATTGGCGGTCTGTCGTCTATTCCAGCGCGGCGGGGTGGACTTGGGCTCCGTGCTCGTACGCGTGACGTAGGCGGTGAAATATCGCCACCGATGTACCGGTACCTCTCGTAATCCCTAGCGGAAGTAGCAGACGAGTACGTGCGGTGGTCTCCTCCTGCAGGTGGATACGGATCTGTCAAGCGTGAACTGAGCGAACGAGGCTGTGGGGGCGAAGGGAATCGTCTATCCCTTTCTCTTTCTCGTTCTCGCCGTCGTTCCCTTTCCCTTTCATCTTCGCGTTCGTCCCAGTGGTCAAACCTATCCTTCTGGTCTCGATCAATTGGCGGCCTATCATACCTCCACATGGGACGCTTGTCGTCGTCGGTACTAGCGCTGGCGGCAGGTGGACCATACCAATCTCGCCTCCTGTCAAACGCGTCACGATCAGCAGGAGCATACCTTCTGTCACCAGCAT
>JANFAB010000223.1:0-63435 GCA_024613165.1 Pisolithus albus | reverse complement strand
ATGCAGGATCCCAAGGAAGCAAGCCAATCATGAGTGGTATCTGTCGCTTCGTAATACGTCACCTTGTCTGCACCCATGTCAGCGACCATCTTGTCCTTCAGCGTACGTATCTGGTCGAGGAGCCTTTCTGCACCCCCTGCCGTAATGAACGTCCGCGGGAAGCCGTTGAAACGAGCCACAACGGATGGATACAAGGATGCGGGGGAAATGTAGCGATTGCAGGAGGCCATTCCAAGACCATGAGGTCCGAGAAAGGCTCGCTTGCAATAGGATACGAAGAACCCTTGGCCAGATCGTCGAGAAAGTCCAAAGTGTTGGTGAGGGAAGATGAACCAGGAGTATCGTGTGAGTCGCTCAAATCCGCCCAGGGTGAAAGTAGTAGCAGATGACCAGGCGGCCCCGGCAACGATACTTCGTTGGCGGAACGTGTTCAACTAGATATCGTACAAGTGCCAAGGCTAAATTCGCGCCCGCAGAATCGCCGGCTGCGACGATATCACATGGGCTATAGCCTACGACATTCACAAGGTAATTGTACCCTGCAAGTGCATCCAGAAGAGCGGCAGGGAAAGGAGACGATCTGGGGACGGATGCGCAGACGAAAGCCGATACTCGACAGACAGGGCACGCGGGGTATGGGGGTTCAGTTCGATCAGTGCTCGGACTATGTTGGCAGTTCCGCCGACCGGATGGGCACATTCAAGGGTATATCCACCTCCATGGAAAAATATAAAGACCTTTTCACCAGGTTGTACTGGCGAACTCGGCACATGGAGAAGCCTTTCTTGCCAAACCAGTATCCCGGGATACGAATTGATTCGACACCAGAAAGTGTGCTCCAGACTTTGAGTTCAGCTGTAACGAGATGGGGTACGCCGTCGATCCAGACACCTTCTGCATCCTTTGCGGGAGTAATTGCACGGTAGTCGGGGACAACGCCAAAGCCACCCACGCTGCACAACCAGCGATACAGCAGTTCAAGACAAGGGATGGCGACGCAAAGTGGGCTATAGCACTTACAGAGCAGCGGTGGTACTTACGCGTCGAAGAAGCGCAAGCGCAATCGCATGTCTCCACGACCACGTTGAACGTCGTAATACGGAGGGGAGTGCACATATCACAGCCCACACTGGCAGTCGCACGAGAAGGGTTGCAGGGACTTCAAATGCTAGGTAGAGCCCTTTCCATGGTTGTTTGGAGTACTCATGCACCATAGCTTGTCTCGATGGATGAGACCATGTAACTTGTTCCGGGCCACTACGGTGTTTGTGTATAAATATTGTCTTTGTCCCTATCTTGGCAGAGGGGTAACTTGGGTAATAGGCTAAACACGGACTACGGGCTGGTTGACGAGCTACAAGGGCTCGTGACATTCGGGGATCCGAGGACCGCTACATCTACGTACATTAGAATTCAAAATTTGAAGCCGCCAGTCAAGCCCATGACGTGCTCGGGGTCGACCTGCCGCTGCAAACTACGCAATTTCGGAAGGTTGTCCCCATACATCATCTCTACCGGTGTGTCGAATATGGCATAGTTGGGGTATCGTGGTGCTTGAGGTGCTCCTGCTAGCGTTTGGAGATACAAGGTGCTCTGCTGTACGGCAGCATGCATAGCGGCGTCGGACGTTTGGTTGGCCCACGAGTAGTAAATTTTCAGAGGAGTAAAGCCATTAGCGCGTGTCGGAGGGAAGGCGGACGGCGTGGAAGAATGGTTGTATAGAGATGGAAGGAATGGCTCTACGACGTAAGAGACAAATTCGGCACCAAGAGTCGAACTTGAACCCCAGAACTACATCCCATGTTCGTGAGTTCTTGGTGCTCGGATCAGGGCGCTGTACTCACAGTGGTCTCGTTCACTACAGCATTAAGGAATGGAACGGAGTAGTTCAGGACGGATATGGTGTCGAAAATCGCACTGCGCGACGTCAGTCAGGAGGATTCGCTGGCGTCGCATTTGTCTTACCGGCTGCCATATGTGGCGTTGGCCATCGACGTTTGGATAAGTGCAGGGAATGACATAGTCGAAACGTTCTTGACAAGATACGGGATAGCTAGAAATTCGTCAAAAACACCCGAAGGTGGGGTGGGTGCGTCATAGAACACTAGTGCGGATGGTCCCAACTGTAAACCGGTAAGCAGGAGGATGACATTTTATCAAAAGAAGGTACAGTACCGATTTTCGGCTGAGGAAGTAGTCGTATGTGATCATGAGAGCAGCCTTCGGATCCGTCGTATTCGATGCGAAGTTGACTATTGCTTGATTGAGGGACCCGATATTGTCGGGAGAGTAGGTGATAAAACCACCCTACGGGGGCCTGAGGAATGCATGGTGCGCGGGCTCATTCCTAGAACACTCACCCAAACTTGTCCTTGAGGAAACGTGCGCAAAGTGAACCTTGTTACAATGCCCTACACGAGAATGAGTGGCAAACATAATGATCACATGGAAAATGTGTACAAAATTGTTTAAACCGCCCTAAAATTTGCCATCAGGGCGCTTCTGGGTGTCACAGACTGCTAACGGACGTACTCTCAACCCAAAGAAAAGGTCTTGATCCTGCGCCGTCACATTTTTGACCGTTCCATTGGGCATTACAAGCTCATACGCCTGCACTGTGTCGACTGTCAAACCGTATTGGTTGGTGAGGTACGAGTATCCTATGACCAGATATAACTACAACGCTGCCAGGAGACGCAACTTCAGCGAACATACCTCCGCCCAGTGACAATCCACCTACACCAACTCCCGGACCCCTCGCGCCTACGACATTGACGCCGAAGGGCTCAAGAGCAGCATAGACGGTGTCCCATGTCAAACCCGCGCCGACGGTTGCCGTCTGCGATCCCTGGTCATAAACCACGTCCGAAAAGCGTGACAACGCAATTTGCACTCCAGTGGTAGACGAGAATCCAGGGTTTGTGGTGTGGCCACCACCTTTGACCTACGTCATCTCACCATTATAACATGTTACAAACGGGGGAAAACAACAACACACTGCGAAGGGTGTTCTCAGAGCGGATATCACGTTAATCTATGGAGGGATTAATTCTAGTGGGACGGGGTCAGATTAAGGCTTACCGCTTTCCCCAAATCCTCAGCTGTACCAGGCTCGAAGGAGCAAGTGGCATTTTGCGAACTAGATGAGGCCCAGTGGGTGACGTCGCGTGGATAGGGCAGAGTACCTTGCACGATGTCAGTATTGGAAAGAGTGGTCATTGAATGGAACGAACCAGGATAGTAGACTCCGGAAGAATTGGATACTGAAGCTGCTATCTGTTGGCATGCATCCGCAGCCGAGGTTGGGTTTGCGAGCGCGGCGGAAAGGACCGCCCAAGGCAGGACCACACAGAGACTGCAAAGAACCGTCATCCAAACGGTGAAACGAGGGAAACGAAAGGAGACAGACGTCTTATAAGTTTCTGGTTGACTTAAATACCGCAGTATGTGAGCAGCCGAGCTACCACCGAGTAAACTGGTACCTGTAAAGTTAGGGAAATCACGTGCAGGGACGCAGTTGACCAGCACTGCAGCAAACCACGAACTGCCCCGAGTATTGCTGGGTTGATGTGGGACACCCGTCGATGGCTCTTCGCTGGAATCGGTTTGGGTCATGCTTTCTGTCATCCCGACCTTTCCTAGTGAAGTTCGCGCCGAAAGTGCACCGTACGTTCACCACAACTGAGTCGGCATTAACACCACCCTCCTCCCGTTCTTTCTATCCCTCTAAGACCCGCGCTTGGATCTGGCGCCCTAGATTATGGCTCCTTCCGGTCGCAGGGGGGATTTTTCTGTACCTATCTCCAAGTCCACAGCCGCCCCTGTCCACTCTATTCGCGTCTCCGACCCTCATACCTTGTCCAGACTCCCAGAAACATGTCAGGGACTTCGCAAACGAGGACCTGATCGGATCACCTGCGGAACCTCAGCTTTCAATCGTCTCCCGGATAGGGAATCTACTTCAGGACTATATCGTGGATCCGGTAATGACTGCAAAAAGGTTCATACAACTGATCTTGATCTTCTTACCGGTTATTGTTATGATGCCAATGTTGCTTGTTGGTAAACCAGAAAGGGAACATCATGGAGACCGTTGGGGTGCTGTCTGGTGGTACGGACTGTTGGTCTCCAGAATGCAGGCTGCGGGTCCCACATTTATAAAGGTGAATACCATGTATTTGTGCCAGGATCTTCTGTTTTATTTTTTAATCCGTGTCTCCAGCTTGCTCAATGGGCTGCAACCCGTCCTGACCTCTTCTCTACTGTGCTATGTGACAAATTTGGAGAATTGCACTCCAGGGGGAGACCCCACCCATTAGAATGTACAGTATACGTCGTAGAAAAGGTCTTCCAGAGGCCATTTGACGAAATTTTCGAAGAATTCAACCAAGTTCCCATCGGCACAGGTGCAATAGCGCAGGTGTGCCTCTTGTCGTGTTTTTCTGACGCTGTCCGCTGAAGGGACATGAGGTTTACAAAGCTACGCTTCGGCCAGATGTTATACCGCCATCGTATCTCGGGCCCAAACGCTCGCCAAAAACAGTCGGTTCATTGGCTCCCGTCATCTTAGACCAGCCGCTACCGTCTGTACCATCTGCCGCAGTCGCGGTAAAGGTTCTCCATCCAAAGGTCGCCAAACTGATTGCCCGCGACCTCTCGATCATGTCATTCTTCGCACATATCGTCACTCTCTTTCCTGGCATGCGTTGGATTTCTTTACCTGAGGAGGTCTCCGTCTTCGGCGACATGATGCGTCAGCAATTGTATCTCCGTCATGAAGCAGAAAACTTGATTACGTTCGAACAAAACTTCGCAGTGCGCAGTCTACCTGTCGCCTTTCCACGGCCCCTTCGGGAATTTTCTACCTCTGAGTTGCTTGTAGAGGAATATGAACGGGCTCTTCCACTAGAGCTATTCCTGAAAAATGGCGCCGGACCATTTGACAAACAGATGGCTACTATTGGTCTTGATGCCTTCTTGGTAGGCAAAGCACCATGAATCTGATATTCTTTCTCAACGGAATGAACAGAACATGCTCTTGCTTGATAACTTTGTGCATTCGGATCTTCATCCAGGAAATATCATGGTCAAGTTCACGCGCTCGCTTACAAGTTATGATCTTTTATGTAGTCTTTTCAACAACCTTTTCTTCGACAAAAGAGACGAAACCGCAACTACCCTCCATCATCAATCGGAATCCGATCGGATTGTCTCGCGACTACAAGAATTTCGAGGCAATCCTGTAGAGTGGCAAGAGGAATTGCAGAGGGTCTGCGACGACGGATACATACCTGAACTTGTTCTCATCGATGCTGGCTTGGTGACCACACTCAATGCCGAGAACCGTCGGAATTTCCTGGATCTTTTCCGTGCCGTGGCCGAATTCGATGGTTACCGCGCCGGGCAGCTCATGGTCCAACGGTGTCGCACCCCTCATCTCGTCGTAGATGCGGAAACATTCGCCCTCAAGATGCAACATATCGTGCTCGGTGTGAAACGCAGGACTTTTTCGCTCGGCCAAATTAGAATATCGGATATCTTGACCGAAGTTTTGAAGGCTGTCCGACAACATCATGTGAAAATGGAGGGTGATTTTATCAACACAGTGATATCTATCTTGCTTTTAGAGGGTATAGGGCGGCAACTTGACCCGACGCTGGACTTGTTCAAGAGCGCCCTACCGATTCTAAGACAACTTGGAAGGCAAATGACACTGGAAGAATCTATCGCTCATCTTCCGTCTGACAACCTGGGAGCCTTCCTGAAGGTCAGTCTACAAGTAGGTGTGATTTGTTGGTCTATAAATCGGATCTTCCAGGTCTGGGTATGGCTGGAAGCCAGGCAGTTGGCTTCGGGTGCGTTTGTCGATGTGGATGACATGGTGAAGTATGGCTGGTACGTGATCAGCTTTGCTGATAATGGAGAACGATACTGACTGGAGGCGTGAATAGGCTCACTCCCAGCGTATGAATATTACATGACGATCAAGCCAAACAGGTAGATAGTAGAGTCTCGCAAAACATAAATTATGGGTACCCGTGTAGCATAGTTAACAGCTAACCACCTCTCTTTAATCATTATTCAATGCTCACCGGTCGCTTACCGATCCAATGGCCGATGAGCTGTTGCGTTGTTTCCCGCAATGTAGTTTGTCACCACAGAATGCTCCGGTATCACCCCTTGACTTTCTCTCCGACTATCCCCTCCCTGCCCAACTGATGTCCTCTGCGCTGGTGACGACTAATCTACAAGACCTCACTCTTATATCGAGAGGAAAAGTGCGCGATGTTTATCGCACCACCTCAGAAAATCTCCTGCTCTTTGTCGCAACCGATAGAGTATCGGTATTTGATGTTATCTTGAAGGATGTTCGTGTTTTCGATTCCTCGTCGTCGTTATCCTTACGATACTCATAAAGGGTATTCCCGACAAAGGGAAGATCCTCACGAGAATATCGCTGTTCTGGTTCGAGAGATTGAAGGATATTATCCCGAATCATCTCGTAACAGCCGATATAGACGAGATGCCCGAGGAAGTAAGGAAATATAGGGATCAACTCGACGGCCGCTCTATGCTTGTGAAGAAGGCCAAAGTCATACCCATCGAGTTCATTGTTCGAGGGTACCTCACTGGTAAGGTTCAATGATTCTTGGCTTCCTGCCATCCATGACGATCTCAAAATTGTCAGGATCCGCATGGGCGGAGTACAAGAAAACTGGTACAATGCACGGAATGCCTCTCCCGGATGGAATGATAGAGTCCCAGCGGCTACCTCAGCCATCGGTAACCCCGTCGACAAAAGCGGAACAAGGCGCTCATGACGAGAACATTTCTCCGGATAGGGGTACGTGCTTTCAGCAGTACCTTGCCTTACAGTATTGCGACTGACGTCGTTTAGCTGGACAATTGATTGGTTCGGAGCTTTACTCCGGCGTCGCTGCCCTAGCACTTAGGTTATATTCAACTGCGGCGGAATATGCGTATTCTCATGGACTTATTCTTGCGGACACCAAGTTTGAATTTGGTCTGATTCCGTCCACCTCGGATACCTCAAAGGATGAGGTCATCCTAGTCGACGAGGTCCTCACCCCGGATTCGTCACGTTATTGGCCTCTCGACCAATACGTTCCAGGGAAGCCTCAACCCAGTTTCGACAAACAATATGTGAGGGACTGGCTAGTTTCTGTGGGATATCGCAAGGGCTTGGAAAGTGGTCCCGGAGGTAACGGTGAAGGCTGGGGTGTCGATGAAACCGTCATTCAGGGAACTCGAAAAAGGTACTTAGAAGCGGAGGCGATGTTGAAAGATGAGCGTGCTGAAGCCTGAACCACTCGGAACGTACAGGCTGAGCGTTTCGCTATGTATTTATAAGAGGGACCGCAATCCTGCCGTTATGTTGCACAGAGTGTCAGCATGTCAAGCTCGTGGTCTCGTAAAAACAGGTTGGGGCTTTCAGGGAGTTCTCTTATGGGGGGGGGGCGTTCGAACCTTTTACGATGATCTGCAGAGAGACCAAAGGTCAAGACATGCCTAGATCTTCAAGCTTACGAACCTAAACGTACTATCCATCCACGCTTCTCCTCTGTGTCTACGCGGTTTGGTTCATTGCGTTGACATCCATCCATAACACACGAGGTGCCAGAAGATTCAATCCACGTTCAACTCGACGCACGCATACCGAATCGGGTAACATGACATCATGGATTTGCCGCCAGTCACGGCGGCCGACCATTGGTCTACTTGAGACTACTCACAACAGTTGCATCGATCCAGTAATGAGTAGTATCTTTCTTCCCTATCTTCAAAGCATCGAACCGGACGCGCAGTTCACCTTCAACTTGCCCGTCATCACATCATCTGCGGGGAAACGGTACTATGCTAAGGTTGGAAGCCCGGGAGAGAAGGACCAGTATGCAGGAGAAGCAGAATCGCTTCGCGCAATCTTCGAAGCTGCGCCCGGACTGGCGCCAAGATTATTGGCTAGCGGCACTACAGGAAATGATGCCCGGTCGGGAGCTGGAAATCCGTTCTTTCTCTCCGAATACATGGACATTGGAGGTCTGACCATCGAAAGTGCGAAATTGCTGGGAGAGAGACTTGCGAAGGAACTACACACTTTCAAGAGTCCCAATGGATTTGGGTTTGCAGTCCCGACGTATTGTGGAGCCACCAGACAAGACAACGGATGGTTTAGCACGTGGGAGGAATGTTTCAGCATGATGGTCGGGAGTCTTCTACAGAAGCTTCCTAGTGAAAGGAGATATTTCGAACTGTTGAAGAAGGGTGAAGAGGTAAGGAAGAGGTATGTCGGTCAACATGCTTAGGGGAGACGACGGTTTACGCGGAGTACAGAGTCATACCTTGGCTCCTGCGCCCTCTAGTAATTGATCCAGTTCTGCTACACGGTGATCTTTGGGTGAGTTCTGTATCTTCTGCTTCATCAGTGCTTTAATGGCTGCTAGTCTGGTAACACAGGGATTGACAGGAAAACCGGTCAGCCAGTTATTTTTGATCCGTCATCCTACTACGGACATGGCGAAGCCGAGTGAGTGATGTTTCGTAGGTAGCATCCACGAATCTCCTTCGAGCTTGAAAAAGTCTAGCAATTGCCCGTATATTTGGAGGAATACCAGACAGCTTCTTTGCTGCATACCACAAGCAGATGCCCAAGACAGAGCCCGTCCAGCAATACAACCTCCGTGGAGATCTTTATGAGCTTTATCACTACCTGAATCACACGGTACTGTTTGGAGTAAGTGTGCACCACCATAAATGGGAGAGAGGTATGCACTTACTGATATGAACTGGTCTCAGGGCGGATATGCCAGTAGTGCCCTTCAGAAAATGAACAAACTTTTGAGGGCGTGTCCACAATACTCCCAATAATTACCTTAGAGTAGTATTGAAATTGTGATTAGTCATCCACTGCACAAAAACATGTCAACACATCTTTAATGGCTTACTAGCTGAGCTGGGCGACGCGCTCAGCCTTGCTCTCGAACCATCGTCATCCTAAGCGAACCAACCCAGATTTCCGCATAGGCTCTGGACTTTCGCTTTCGGCTACTGAGACTTCTATTCCCTCGCTTGTCGCGACCACGATACGCTGTTAGGTTCGCACCATGAGCCAAGGTATCTATAGACGTTGATTTACTAGGGAATTGTATCTCAATTATCATTCGAGATATGGATGCCTCCCAAACGCAGTTCACGTACGGAGATCCCGACTATGGTATGGACGAGGAGGAAGAAGGATATGAGGAAATCACTCAAGAGGACTGTTGGACCGTGATTTCCAGCTTTTTCGAACAGAAGGGTCTTGTGCGGCAACAGTTGGATTCTTTCGACGAATTCGTGCAGAATACAATGCAGGAATTAGTGGATGAGAATGCAGATCTCATACTGGATCAGGCTGACCAACATACTGGCCATGAAGCGGACATGACGCGACGTTATGAGATCAAGTTTGGACAAATCTACCTCTCGCGGCCCACCGTCACCGAGGCCGATGGCTCGGTCGTTCCGGTCTTTCCCCAAGAAGCACGCCTGAGGAACCTGACGTATTCCGCCCCATTATACATAGAGATGAAGAAGAGGGTGCTCGTTGGACGAGAGGATCCTAATGGTGTTCCTGGAGACATTCTGTGGGAACCGGAACACGAAGAGACGACGAATGACACGACAAAAGTTTGGATTGGCAAGGTGAGCCAGTGCAACAACAGTAGTGCGACCTATATATAACGTCGCTGTTTAGGTACCAATTATGCTTCGTTCAACCTTTTGTATCCTCAGAGGGCTGCAAGACCAAGATTTGTATGATCTAAACGAGTGCCCGTACGATTCCGGGGGCTACTTCATTATCAACGGATCGGAGAAGGTGCTCATTGCTCAAGAGCGCATGGCTACAAATCATGTATATGTTTTCGCAAAAGCTCAGCCATCTCCCATAAGTTTCTTGGCCGAGATCCGGAGTGCCGTAGAAAAAGGCGGGAAAACCATTAGCCAGTTTCAGGTTAAGTTGTTCAATCGCAACCAGGAGCGAACTGTGAGTATACATTGTTTTTGGTGTGGACGTACTCTCATGATTTTGTAGTTGGGGAACGTCATTAAGGCGACGATTCCTTACATCCGTGTAGACATCCCCATCTGGGTAGTCTTCCGTGCACTGGGTGTTATCTCAGACCGTGATATTCTCGAACATATCTGTTACGACATGCAAGACTCTCAGATGTTAGAAATGCTCAAACCGTGTATAGACGAAGGCTTTGTCATCCAAGACCGTGAAGTCGCCCTAGATTTCATAGGCAATCGTGGTACGACAACTGGTCTTTCCCGTGAACGGCGTATACGGTACGCCCAGGAGATTTTACAGAAGGAAATGCTTCCACACGTCTCTATGGCGGAAGGGTCCGAGTCCAAGAAAGCGTACTTCTTCGGGTATATGATCCATCGGCTACTCCTCGCGGCACTGGAAAGAAGAGAACTGGACGACCGTGACCACTTCGGCAAGAAGCGTCTCGATTTGGCTGGACCATTACTTGCGAATCTGTTCCGTATGTTGTTCAAGAAGCTTACTAGGGATGTGTATCGGTATCTGCAAAAAGTAAGTCGATTGCGGCTGTCTTTATGATCACGTATTTATGCAACTTGTAGTGTGTCGAGACCCACAAGGAGTTCAACCTGTCGCTGGCCGTAAAACACCAGACGATCACTAATGGTCTGAAGTACTCACTGGCAACTGGAAACTGGGGCGACCAGAAAAAATCGATGGCGGCAAAGGCCGGGGTGTCTCAGGTACTAAACCGGTACACATACGCGTCGACTTTGTCTCATCTTCGGCGTTGTAACACACCATTGGGACGCGAGGGAAAGATCGCAAAGCCACGTCAGCTGCATAACACCCACTGGGGAATGGTTTGTCCCGCCGAGACTCCAGAAGGACAGGCTTGTGGGCTCGTTAAAAACCTGGCGCTTATGGCATGCATTTCCGTTGGATCCTACTCAGCTCCCGTGATTGAATTCTTGGAAGAGTGGGGTCTGGAATCTCTCGAAGAAAATGCTCATTCCGTTACCCCTTGCACCAAAGTGTTCGTGAACGGTGTCTGGATGGGTGTACATCGGGACCCTGCCAACCTCGTTAAAACAATAAAGAAATTGCGTCGGAAGGACGACATTAGTCCTGAAGTTTCCGTAGTCCGCGATATTCGCGAACGGGAGCTACGGCTTTATACCGATGCTGGTCGTGTATGTCGACCGCTCTTTATTGTTGAAAACCAGCAACTCGTTCTGCAGAAGAAGCATATAAAGTGGCTTAGCCAAGGTTACCGGGACGATGACGGCGAGGAATTCAAATGGGAGCACTTGGTCAAGAACGGCATCGTGGAGCTACTGGATGCGGAAGAAGAGGAGACTGTTATGATTTCCATGACACCGGAAGCCCTCGAAAATTCTAGGCTGCAGTCTGCCGGTATCAACCCCTACGAAAATGATGGCGATTATGACCCTACCGCACGGTTGAAAGCGAAGACGTCTGCGCATACATGGACACATTGTGAAATCCATCCTAGTATGATTCTGGGTGTTTGTGCAAGTATCATTCCTTTCCCGGACCACAATCAGGTAGGTTTGATTTTTTGTATCACCGCGCAGATTTTCTCATTATCTACTAGTCTCCTCGTAATACATATCAGTCCGCTATGGGTAAACAAGCTATGGGCATTTACCTCACGAACTTTTTGGTTCGTATGGATACCATGGCGAATATTTTGTATTACCCTCAGAAGCCTCTCGCCACCACACGCTCAATGGAGTACTTGAAGTTCCGCGAGCTCCCCGCTGGCCAGAACGCTATCGTGGCCATTATGTGTTACAGCGGGTACAACCAAGAAGATTCCGTTATCATGAACCAGAGCTCTATCGACCGCGGATTATTCCGAAGTATATACTACCGCAGTTACATGGACTTGGAGAAGAAGAGTGGCGTCCAGCAGCTCGAGGAATTCGAAAAGCCTACCCGCGACACTACCCTGCGAATGAAACATGGTACTTATGATAAACTAGAGGACGACGGTTTGATCGCCCCTGGTATTCGCGTTCTGGGAGAGGATATCATCATTGGCAAAACAGCACCAATACCTCCCGACAGCGAGGAACTCGGACAACGTACACGAACACACACGCGACGTGACGTGTCAACGCCTCTCAAGAGTACGGAAAACGGCATTGTGGACCAAGTGTTGATCACTACGAACTCCGAGGGGCAGAAGTTTGTAAAAGTCCGAGTTCGTTCCACTCGTATACCTCAAATCGGGGACAAATTCGCTTCTCGTCACGGTCAGAAAGGTACCATCGGTATCACCTATCGACAGGAAGATATGCCCTTCACAGCCGAGGGCATCACTCCTGACTTGGTCATTAACCCTCATGCCATCCCATCACGTATGACCATTGGACACTTGGTTGAGTGTCTCCTCTCAAAAGTTGCCACCCTTCTTGGCAACGAAGGTGACGCCACACCTTTCACCGAGCTTACTGTCGAATCAGTATCGACGTTTTTACGTCAGAAGGGGTATCAATCTCGTGGATTAGAGGTAATGTATCACGGTCATACAGGCAAGAAGCTCCAAGCACAAATCTACCTTGGACCAACGTATTACCAACGCTTAAAACACATGGTAGACGACAAGATACATTCTCGCGCCCGAGGTCCTGTGCAGATTTTGACCAGACAACCTGTGGAGGGTCGTAGTCGTGATGGTGGTCTCCGTTTCGGAGAAATGGAGCGCGACTGTATGATTTCGCATGGTGTTGCTGGCTTCTTGAAGGAGCGGCTGTTCGACGCTAGCGATGCCTACCGTCTGCATGTTTGCGATATGTTAGTTTCGCTGCCTCATCTATCTTGGGATCCTACTGACAAAGTTTGACAGTTGCGGCTTGACAGCGATAGCCAATCTGGTAAGTACTACTCGAGATCACATTATCCGGCCATGCATACTGAGAATGCTGGTTTAGAAAAAGCAAACGTTTGAGGTACGTCGAACGTTCCGGACACACAACTGTTCTAACTAGCATTTCTAGTGTCGTGCATGTAAGAACAAAACGGCTTGTTCGCAGCTGTACATCCCTTACGCTGCAAAACTCTTGTTCCAAGTGAAGTAGTTTTTCCTTTGTTATGGACCAGTTTTACTGATATCGTTTCAGGAGTTACAGAGCATGAACATCGCTGCACGACTGTACACGACATCCACTGGGCGCGTAAGGGATTCTAATACATAGGGCGGTTCCTTCTTTCTGTGATTTGTGTCCCTTCTCTTGCCATCGAGGCTACTGTCTTTTGTAGTTCGTTTACGGAAATAATTTGCTCCTTTTAGCATCCCGAGGGTATCGGGAACTTTCAGGACACCGAAACCAGCGCGAGACAGTAATGAACAGATGTTGTTACTCCCACTTACCCAGTCGGTGTAACCCGGCGACTTATGAGATGAACTCGAGGGCAATTGCAGCGTCTGATTTTTCGCCTGTCGACAGACTTGACTTAGTGCTGGCTCCTGTCTCCAGCCGTAAGAATGCTCATAGCATATTACACGTCCCCTAGACCGCAGACAACCGCTATTGCCCACCACTGCTCGAGCCTGGCGGTCGCATTCTTACCAGCCGTCAAAACGATAGACGTATTTTACAATGCTAATAGATATGGGGTAAAAACCAATGAATGCAAGAAGGGAGTGTCCATGGATAGTCTAATCATTCCTGTCTCTCTGTCTTCCCCTCATAAGACCCTCCCGCTCGTCAGTCGATCCCTCATGTTCTTCGACCGACTTCCGCTCGCCGCCTCGGCGTTTCTTAGTGGCATCAGCTTCATCGTCGCTGCCAGCGTCCTCATCGCCAATCTCAAAGACGACGTGGTTTTCCGCAAGTGGTTCTGGTTCCCTTCGGTTGTTCACAAGGGTAATCTCATCGTCCTCCCGCGCAGCAGTCCTGCTCTGGAGGGCTTCAAGATCGTAGTCCTCCGCATCCTCATCCTCTTGGGCCAGCTCGTCTGACATCGCAAGCGTAACAGAAAAAGATAAGTAGGACCTTGATAATGGAAGAGACCGATACTTATCTGCGGTTATGTTCTGTGGGCCGCCAGAGGTAGGCGATCGACCAAAAAGCAACGAAAAATAAAAGGGCGAGGTAGCCGTCAAGGAGCCACCACCTTGCGCGCCACGATTTTGCTGCATAATCTGAGCAGGCTCAGACAGTAATTCCTCCATGGTACACCCTAACCTACCTTCCGCCAGACGGTCCGAGAACGAGTACGATGATACGACAAAAAATATTGCGATCACAACCACCGCAGCAAGTAGGATATAATACAACCGCTGAAACATTTTGAGCTTGTATCGTTGCTTACGAGCAGCCAACTGGTTCATGGTACCTGAAACAGTGATTAGCTCAGTTTGACTCAGTGTGTGAGATTTGCAGACCAGTTAGAGAGTGCAGAATCCACATAAGAAAGCCGCTAAGCGTGAAGGCCAATGGGATAACGAATAGGAGGAGAACCAGTGCCGACGTCGATTCGAGTGAGAGTTCGACAATCCCGACAGCATATAGCACTGGTGTGAGGTGAGAAAGTATAAGTAGTGCAGCAGATAGTGACAAACCTCCGAAGACAAAGTGAGCCGCAGCTAGAGCCTGGCATTTTATCATTGTTCTTCCCAATGTTTCCCTGACTACACTGAGGCCAAGGGAAACCACGAGTAACATAAAGAACGAGAGTGCGTTCCGGCCGGCGTCCAGAATGGCAACTAAGAGCATCTTTTAGTTCAAGTCATCAGGTATCATGAAAATTCCACTCCAACCAACGAAAAGAAACACGATCGAGGCAGCATTCTTGCCATGGGCGTTTAGGTACCGATAATATACTGTTCGCAATTATCCGTCAAGAGCGTGCAAGTCGTTATCGAGAAGCTCACCCCAGTTTGCGGCCATCTCAACAACCATGAAGGCCACTAGACCAGACAGATAATGCTATACAGGGTTGGACTGACGGGGCTACCCACGGGAGTGACACACGTACTTGAATCGGCAATAGCTCGGTCATATGCCTGTAGCACAGCCAAGCCCAAGCACATCCAAAGAGCGCATATGCAAAGAACATCGAAAGGTAAAACTGTATTACGAACAGATGAGAAGGATATGTTGGTTGACGACGGGCACCTACATTAACTTTGGGATAATCAGCAGCAGGGAGTTGACCATCAAATGTATTTTTGAAGAGAACGACGCCGTTGTAAGTAGGATGATACTGAGTTTCGCTAGAGACCTGACGTGAAGCAGGTGGAACAATTGTTACAGGGACAATAGCTAGGGAAATGTTATGACAGTGTCTCATCATGTTCCGGGCCATACTTGCCTACACAATAATAGCCAGTCTTGCGAACTTGATATTGAATTGGGCCGGTATACATCAGCATGCCAGCTGGGCTTGGATTGAGAGTCTCGCTTTCCTGGCGGGGAATAGGATGAACTTGAATTGAGGCAGTACCGCTTCTTGTACGCAAATGATCTGGTTTACTGCGAGAAGATGCGACTTGATCCAATGTAACACTTGCGGTCCAGAAACTGGTCTGATTCATTGGGGTGCCATCGGTCGAGTTGTAGATGAATTTGCCGATATCTTGGTACAAGCACAACCCAGACGTCACAGCATCGGTAGTGCATACGTAGGTCTTCTGCTAATTCGAGAGAACGGTCAGGTGTTGTCATGCCCACGGGAGGAGTAGCTCACGGGCAAAGAATCGTCAGACTCAGAGGTGACCGCACCGAGATACTTGACGTCTTTCCACTCGTATATAGCCATAGCTACCTGGCCGTAAGATGTCCGAGGGTCGAAGGTGACTGTCAATTGAAGATGAATATTTTGCTTCCGTGTTAAGAGTGATAACTGCGCACCATTGATGTACGTATCCGCGTCCCCCCACATTCCCGAGCATACTTGCCTGGAGTAGTCAGAGTCTGAAAATGCGACTTCATAGCCCGCCGCCGCCGAAGCTGCGCTGAGGAGTGCCAACAGCGCCAGCCGAGCGTGGCGGAAATATGGGTGCATCGCGGAAAAACCGTCGTTGTGGTTTGTTGAGCAAGGGCCTCCATGATCATTGTGTCACGCAGTCACACACGTCACGCCTTGTGCATTTAGTATTAGCCCTGTCCAGGTCTGACCAACAGCAAGTCCACCGGCTATGCATGGCGAGGAGGAGGACGTCTTCGACAGCGTGACATGGGAATCAGCCTCGGCGCCTTATGATATTGACCACACGGCGATACAAGCAGGACCGGGGTTCAAACAAAGCACGGCTGGGGCTGAAGAGCCACACGGACCTCACGACCCCAAGTGGGAGGGATATCTTATCACTATCGTTAAGGACCCTGTCAAGGAATTACCGGAGACTAAGGACGCATACGTGTCATATCTGGTTGCGGCGAAGGCATGTCCTATGACCTCATCATGGTGCCCCGCTGATCCGTGTGGTAGACCAACCTTCCCATATTTTCGTCTCAGACTCCCTCTGCTCGTCGACGGTTCCAAGACTTCGTATTTCTCAGGGATCATCTGGTCAAAGACTTCCCAGCATGCGTGGTGCCGGTGCTTCCCGACAAACATCGGTTAGGTACGACCTATGCAAGTCATTCGAGCACGCGCTAACTCTTTCCAGAATACATAACTGGCGATAGGTTTAGTCCTGAGTTCATGGAACGTCGTAGATTAGAGTAGGCATACATTTACTGTGATGGCACCCTCATTAACCTCCGCAGACTCCACCGATTCTTGCAGCGCATAGCCAGGCACCCTATGCTACAACGCAGTACACTCTTACGTGCCTTTTTGGAGTCCACGGAATGGGTAAGGTGTAGCTTAGTTGTTGGTTTGTCACTCACGTTGCCCTCGAGCATGTCTACATGCACCAACACCTCGCACACCCCCCTGGACCCGAACCAGCACCAGGACTCATTGACAACATATCGGACACACTCCTGAATGCTTTTGCGCGTGTCCGTAAACCGGACGAGCGTTTCTTGGAAATGCGTGAAAGCGTCGATAAGTTCGAGGATGGTCTGGTCCTCTCTGAACGGCTCTGGAATCGTATCCGCGGGAGAACGAACGGTGAGTCCGTGTCGTGGCATGCTGTGCTCGAAGTCAACGCTGAACAAGACTGGTCATTTCAACTTCATGAAGATCTCATGACCGACTACCATGATCTTGCCGTCGCCGTCCAGGGTCTGGGTTTCCTGGAGTCGGGAATTACGGATCCCTTGAATCACTTTTCCAATACACTGCTTGAGTTCTCAGCCCTGCTGCGTCATAAGGTCGGTCGTTCGACAGTACATAACGCCCTTAGTCACCTGTCGCAATTTTACAGACCCAAACATCTACCGACCCGTTTCTTGTTCATCTGCACTCACTCCTTACATATTCCCACGCAAACCGTGCCGTACTGAAGCTTCGTGATCAGAAACAACTTGACTTCGAGGAATTGTCGGACTACCTGTCAGGCGTCACCCTCGAGCGCGACCGTTTATCCGCAATCATATCAGGACATGCTGGGAGCAGTGGTCTTGGACTTAGCGCATATCTCAAGGACAAAGTGGACGCGATCAGAGGAGCAGACGATGACCGCAGCCGGGTAGAAAAGATGCGCAAACTGGACATCAAGATCAAAGAAGTACGCATGGTTCTCTGCCTTGTGAGCCTCATTCTGACAGTTGTACATAGCTCCAAGATGCAGTCACCACGGCGCACGAGACATCCGACGCTTTCAGCGATGAGACTCTGCGGGAACAGAAGATTTTCCAGCATACAAAGGAAGCTGAAATGAAGGAAATGCTCAGTAACCTTGCAGACGGAGAGATTGAGTTCTACCAATCGGTAAGTCACCAGCGACTTTGACTCAATAAAAGTAGATAACGTTGGCAGGCCATTGACGAGTGGGACCGGATCATACCCATCATTCAGCGTATACGAGTGGATGTTTAACACCGTACTGAGCATGAGTTTGTAATGTGACTAGCACACGGACGTCCTGTTTAACTAGGACTGTGAATTTCAGTTTCTGCGGGTAGGGCGCCCGTTCTGGACTAAGTTTTCTCCTTTTCCTTGCCTTTCGGATCAGGGGAGACGACTTTCTGGAATTTCTTCCCCGATTCTTGCACTGCCAAGGAAAGCTAGGTAATGGTGAAAACCCGTATCGAGTCAAGGTGAGTTGGCCTACACTGATGATTCCAGTGTCGACGGCACGCAGCAGATGAAGCTGAGAATCTTCCGACGCCCCTGATGTAGTGTGCTGCTGGTCTGCAGGAACCCAGGGTGGCGGATTCTGGACGGGGGATTCGTGACTGGGCTGTACTGCGACGGATGAGCAACGGACCTTGTCCTGGCGCACGGTCGGAACCTTGTCGTCGTTAAGCTCCATCACTATGGCAAATGAATTTTCCTCTGAAGAAGCGAAGATACATTAGAGACATCTTTGGAATAGCTGGCGCTAAAGTCTGACCGTGTTGCTCGAGTAATCCCAGTTGGGATTCGATCATTGTTAGCTTGATGAGGAATGACCGGAAATATTGGCTAAGAGTGGCTGGCGTCATTGCATCCTGTACGCTACATGATTTCAGGGATCTAGCTGCGATACGGTGTAAACCGGCTTGCACTTTACCTGGTGTCTTTATCGTAGGATTGGACCTGGATCATGTTCTTAACAGAGAAAATAAAGCGTTCGAGCGCGAGATGGTCCTTGTCTTTTATGACGACCACGACTTTGTCTACGTTCCCCTGAAACATATCAAGAAACCGTTCCTACAGCGGTAGTATGGGGCATGGGCATACTAGAACAAATTCGTCCGTGACGGCTTTGACAGCGCCTGAAATATACTCGTTCAAGGCAGGATGCCGGGACTGATAAACGGGGGTGTCATATTTTTTCCGTCTCACGAATAGGTCTGCGGGATAAATCTGGCGAACGTATAGGATAGTGTGTATGGCTACCTCGACTGAGGGTAACTTCAACAATAAGAAGACAGGAATTCCATGAGCACTCACTAAATTCTGCGACCGCCCTGAGAGTTTCTGTGTTTTAGTTGCAATATGCCGTTCGAAAAATAGATCGGATGGTGTACATACGGTTGAAGCTCAGGGTGTCTGTCATGTTATGAGACCTGTCGTCGGACCCCCTGAAGGATCCTTTCGATATCTTCGATCACGTGACAGACCCTGTCCAAGGTGAAAGCCACAGTCAATGCTGTACTAGGTAGGCCCCAAATATTGCCGGTGGCCTTATGAGACACGCAAAGGTCGGCGCGGTCGACACAGCTTCAATCAAGCTTGGTCTGTTTCCCGACATTAGTGTCAGAAACCGACGACTGGGGTTCTACGAGTTCGCCCGTAACTATGAGCCAAATATGGAGACTACGCCAACTTTGCGTCTGTGGAGCAGTCCTCCTTCGTGACCAGTCATTACAACTTATTTATTGTTCTTCGTCGACGACTCTGCGCTAATGCCTCCACCGTTCGCTTTCGTGACCCTTCTCACTTCCGATTCGTACCTGCCAGGTGCACTCACCCTCGCAGGGGCTTTGAAGGACGTACATCGGGACCTCCCACCTGATCAACAGCTGCAGTATGACACCATCTGCATTGTAACACCGGAGACCCTCGACGTCAGCACTCCAAGGCTTCTCAGAAGAGCCTTTGACGTCGTAATTGGTGTCGAAGTCCTCACCCACCCCGACGATCGAAAGCTCAATCTACTTGGTGAGTGTGCACCACCATCCCACCAGATTCGTCGTGCCCAGTCGGTAATGCGACTACGTCCTCGACGTTCTCCCGGGCTATAGCACATCATTTTATCCATTCTTTCTTACTCCCATCTTCTGCAGCACGCCACAATTTAAGCGGTCTAGGCTAACGTCTTCCTCTCACAGGTCGTCCTGATCTGGATACGGTTCTCACCAAGTTACACGTATTGCGCCTTACACAGTATACCAAAATCATATTCCTCGACGCGGACGTTCTTCCGGTCCGCCCCTTGTCTCATCTGTTCAAAATAGACCATGAATTCGCTGCGGTCCCTGATGTCGGTTGGCCTGATATATTTAACTCCGGTGTAATGGTTCTTTCCCCCGGCGAAGGCAAGTTCAACCAAGTCTACGACCTCCTTAGTACTCAGGGCAGCTGGGACGGTGGTGATCAAGGCATCCTCAACGAGTGGAGGGGCGATGACTGGCATAAGCTCAGTTTTACATACAATACAACTCCCACAGCTGCTTATACGTCGGTCACTTACCTCTCTATTTTACGGTATTCTGACGCGGTCGCTCTAGCTATGCGCCCGCTTATGAACGGTTTGGTTCCCAAATATCAGCCATCCATTTCATTGGTCCAAACAAGCCCTGGCATACTATTGCGTATCGTGCTCCTGGCTCCTCCGTACAAACACCCACCAGTACGGAAGAACAGCTATCTTCCGTGTACTCGCCTCCGCGCGCATACGACTATGGTTCACTCGTGGACCGGTGGTTTGACGTATACGACCGCCACTGTCGTCCGCTGCATGAGGTGCCTATCCAAGCTTTCGACATACCCCGGTACACCTCCATATGGAACCAACAGAGGAATGCAAGTTCCTCTGAAGAACTGGCGGGGTCCGTTCTTGGTCTTGAGGAGCTCCGCAGCGCGGCCATTGGAGGCATGGGATCACTAGACATTTTCTCACACGGTCGAACCAATGGCGAGGGAGAGTACAGGAGCATGCCTCTCGGAGGGCGTTTTCATCTGATGCGCCCTCTCAAGCGGGTTGAACATGAGCAACAAGGACAACCGTCACTTGTGATCTCTTCGTCTGACTCGAGTGCAACTGAAACCCTAGCGGGATTTTCGCTATCCCGGGGCGAACCAGTAACACCCCCCGTTCAGTTTGCGTCACTCCCGTCAATGTTTTCTGGATTGACGGACCTGCCCACACCTGGTCCAAACGAGCTTCCGCCTGCTCCTCATGCGCGGATATTGTCCCTTCCACCTACGCCCCTTCATCACGGCCCTGCTTCCCCGCAGTCTGCAATTATTGAACCAGGACTTGTTACCGATTCACCGCCACCACGGGCTACCTTGTTACGCACTCCATCATCATCTCTCTTGCAGTGGGATTCAGCCATCCCGTCTCCCAAGAATCTGACTCCATCGCCCTTTCAAATGGCTACTTACTTCTCAAATACCTGGGGTCATTATGGTGCCGGTTCTGGCAATCTGACCCCACTTTACCCATCAATTGGATGCAGTCGCGCTGAACTGCCGGAAGAACCCGCCGCAGTCAACAAGTCACATCTCTTACTTCGTCAGGGCTCGTATCACAATGTGATGCGTGCTAGGAGCGAAGAGGGGTCACCCATACCTAACCCGACCAAGGTGAAGCGTATCTTCTCGTGGGAGGAGCGAGACTTTTCTCCGAAGCGAGTTTTCCCTGAAGACAAGTTGTCGCCGTCCGTTATGACTTCCCCGCACCACCCTTCAACCACGACGACTTCCCCGTACACCCCAAACAGAAAATTTACCACCCAGCCTGCCAAACCGTCTCCTTTGGGGGAAATTTTTCAAAAAACTAACTCATGGGACTACGCGCGCAACGGTTGGAAATTTTCCCTTAAAACTCATCCTGGGCCTTCTAAGCCCTTGGTTTCAGCGTCAAGGTCACGACAGACGAAATTTCGGCAACCGCTGGAAGCAGAGAGCCAAGATGCAGACGTTGAAGATGAGTGTGACGTCGACTCAGAAAATGAAGAGCGATTGCCAGGCGAGGGTGTGGTAATCCATGTCGCTGGAGGCGTGCGGTATCGGTCCATCGGGGTGCAGACCTATCCTAGGGCATGCGTACGAGTCGCAGTGGACCCCGTGGGGAAGATGTCACGGCCTCGCGAGGTGAGCACGAGCTCGCAGCGACCCGGCTTCCTTGCTACCGGGTCTGATATGTTACCCCCCTCGCTGATGGAAGACGGACCCGAATCCCATATACAGCGAGCCTCTCCACTATCCCGGCTCATGACATCGCGTGGCGTCTCTGCAGCCCTAGATGATGACAGCTCAACCCTCAGTTCAACATCATTGGACACACCTACCCACTCGCCCCCGGTCAGAAAGGGTAACTTTCCAGTTTCATCCAGGCTGCGCTTTGGCGATGCCTCTACTTCCGCGTTACCTAGCAAAGTACGATCTGATACCCCAGCCCGAAAGGGATCCCGCTTTTGGGAGTTCGCTCGTGACGTTGAGGTAGTCAAACGGGCATCTGAAGCGGCCATTTCCAGACTCTCGGGTGTCCAGCGTGGTGTGTAACGTGTGACTATTCACAACATTGCGTAGATCCTCTTCCACTTTGGTGGCGAACCCATCTCTTCATGTTCTACCTTACTGTATTGCCATTGCCGAACTGAATACAAAGAAACCACATAATAGTAGTACCGTTACGCTATTTAAGGTGGCTGATTCCAAACAACCGTAAGCTCATGACGTCGGTGGTCGAGAGAGTGCGGGGCAGGTACAAATGACGTCGTTCCCGCCGACGCACCTATAAAAGCAACGCCAGGGGATAAAACCACGGAAAGCTGGACCGCGGTACACATACAAGCATGACTGATCGCACGAGAAGTAAAGATTTCGTACTCGGTGTTGAGGGAAACGAGTGAGCCAACCCCCCTACCGAAATCAGTGTTGATTTCTTACAGTCACTTCCTTTAGACGCGCACAGAGCGAGACTACCGCTGCTGAAGCCAAGGCAGAGGCCCCGAACCCTGCAATCGCACACGAAGTGAAGGGGAATGTAATTCAGGCAAGGGAAGCTGCCGAAAAGGCTGCTCGGGTCGCGCAGGTGAGGCATTGCATCACCTTCAGGGAACTAGTGAGTGAATTGGAGTTTTAGGGAATGGGGCCGGAGATCACCGGTGATCCGGTTTCTGGCGTTGATGTCCTGCAGCACGAAGTTGAGCATACGAAGGATATCGCGGTTGCGCATGGACAGAAAGATATCGATACAGCGAAGAATGTTGGTAGCCAATATATTGAGGAAGCCAGGACCATGGCAGGCAACGTCATCGAATCCGCCCAGGTTGGTGTCTCGCACGGTGCGGGTCGCGAGTAGCAGCTGACGACTTGCAGAACGCCCTACATGGAACTGTGCAAGAGAAACCACATGCAGTCGGATCCTCGACGGGCATTTCGGCGCCGGGGCCCAGCTCTCTGAGCGAAACGGCCGGCGATGTTCTGACCTCGCTGCAAGAGAGGGCGTCCTCCGCAGTAGGGGCTACCCAGCAGTATCTAGCTTCTGCACAAGCAACGGTGCAGCCACACATCGACAGAGCGCGGGAGGTCGCGCACACGTACCTTGGCGTGGGCACAGAGTCTACGAGATCGGATGCGGTGGTTTCACCTGTCGAGACGTCTGAGGGTCCCACGGCGAACTTACCGCCAGACACAACACCAGGGGTGCCTGGTTCATTCCCCAGCGATCCTGGGCGCCCAGCTACGACGGACACGAATCAGCCGCAGCGCTAGGATTAAACGACGCACTTTTTAGTTTAAGTGCACCTCGTATATGGAGAATTCTGGCCTGCACGTACCACTACATACAGGGCAAGGAGATAACCACGAATTATATGATGTCTGTTTGAACCGAACAACATGATAAGCGTTGAAACTGATTTGGCAGACCGTCAAAACTCGTTCTCGGTACGGCGAAGAGGCTCGCCGGAAACGCGTTAGCAAGTGTCGACTTTGAAATGCAAGTCTGATGGGAAGCGCGTGAGAATCAGCTGCGACGTCACATGAGACGTGTGCAATGGAGTCTTGCCTGTTTTGGGAATCACAAATGCTGTGCGATCGGAGCGATCAAGATAACATAAAAACAGCCAGTCCGGATATCGCAAATCGAGGTTTCCCCGTTCCCCTGATACTACCATCATCATGGTGAGCATAGGGAATGCTGAACATCTGAAACGACTTACTGACTTTTCCGACTCGAGGACACCTTCATCAATCTCGCGAAGCAAGGCTACGAGGCGTATTCTCAATCCCAATCCCAATCTGCATCAGAGTGTCAGTGCTCTGCACCATCTTCATGATGTCGCGCAGATTATAATAGAGACGATGTTGCAGCCAACGTCGATAGAACAGGTGGACGGGACTCAAATACTTCTCATCACCGTCGAGCTGAAAATGACGGGTCTGGATGTAAGTCTGCTCTCCGCCGCGGCACCCATAATCGAAGTAGCCTGATTGCCACCATCTTTCTTTATGGTGTAGACGACGACAATGGGAATCGCGCCCGTTATAATAGAGATAATGATGCAGCCGACTTTGGTAGAACAGGCGGCGAGGATTACAGCGCCCCTCGCCACCGCCGGACTGAAAACGACAGGGCCGGATGTGAGTTCCACTATTCACATACCTCGTCGCGGTAACCTGATTTCCACCCGCCTCAACCTAATCTAGACGACGATGATGAGAATCGCGCAAACTACAACAGAGATAATGATGCGGGCGGCTTCCGTAGAACGGGCGGCGAAGACTACAACCCTCCTCCCTACCGCCGGGCTCAAAACGATGGTCCCGGATGTGAGTCCCTTTCTCCACACACCTCTTCGTCGCAGTATTCAACCTTCATTACTTCGGTCCCGATCTAGTCAACGACAACGGGAATCGCGGAGGTTACAATAGAGATGATGATTCGGCCGACCTCCGTAGGACGGGCGGCGAGGAATACAACACTCCTCACCACCGTCGGGCTCAAAACGACAGGCCCCAATGTAAGTCCCGCTCCATATACATCCTTGATCGCGGTAGCCTCATTGCCATCACCTCGCCTTTGATGTAGTCGACGACGACGAGGTCGTCCAACATGCTAGCCGCCACAGCGGCTCTGATAACTCTAGCCTCTTTTCGTCTGCGTTAAACCATATTAGGGGACGCCAAGTATGCCACCGTATTCTTCATGTTGACCACTGTTTTCATCGTCGTACCCAGGACGAACACGAGGAGCCCGTTGACGAGGAGAGCGTTCTCAGGGCCCACGATGCGGCTTACAACAAAGGATCCGCTAGCAGTCTGAGTGCTGGTTCCTTGGGTAGCGCGGCCGCTTTGCAGGTAGGACAAGTCTACCGGCTACCTGCCGATTTACTCCAAGAAGTGCTCGTATTCACATGTTTATAGGCGCTGAAGTCGTTCTCCGGCGGAGGGGGTAGTGGATCCAGCCAGAATCAGTTGATCAGCTTAGCGATGGGTGAGGCAAGCAAGCTTTTTGATCAGAGTGGGGGCGCTAGCTCTGGCAGCAAGCAAGATGCGATTAACGGCGCAGCAATGACGGCCATGAAGTACCTGGTTCAATCTAAAGTCAGCGGTGCCATTGGTGGAGGAGATAGTGGGGGACTGGGAAGCTTGATCAGCGTTGTAAGTTTTTTTCGAGGATTGTGCTTTGCAGGTTGCTGATTGTTAGCAGGCAAGCAAGTTCATGTGAAACTAGCGCGATATGTTGGTTAGACATTATCCATGTATGTAATATTACTGCAGAATCAGAAACCACCTCTTGTTGCGGAAGAACCTGCATTCATTTATGGTTGTTCACCGCAAGAGGCAAGTTAAACAGCTACAAGAGCAGGGCTGGAAGAAGACAGGAGATGAATTATCCAGAACAAGACAGAATAAGTTAACAATGCAGGGTACAACAGCGACTACAATGCATTACAAAATAATCAAAAGATACGAGCGCGACCATCATGACCCAACGCATAGCGGAAATCTGGCATGCCGTGGCGGGATTGCCCTGCGCATCGCTCTCATGATGGCATTGGAATTGCCCTGCCGAACCGAATTTTCGGAAATTGTACTGTAAATAGGATCGGACACTGATGAGGGTTCGAACAAGTGTTCCCTCGAGAGAGAGTCTGCGGCAGCAGTCTCAAAACCTTCCTGATCAATGGGATGACGAGACCCCCGAATAGGGGATACTTCATCAAGAAGGGACGGCGAGCCGACTTCCGGCGTTGTGGCCACCGATGGACTTGACTCGGACGACGAAGATCGCACAGAGGAAGCGGAAGACTGACATCGATGATTCGAGTAATCAGGAGTTGGGCGCATCGAACCATGTTTGGTTTTGATTGAAACCTGCGGTAGCCTTTTGGGTAGAGGAGCAACTTTTCGCCCATGTTTGGATGCTTTTTGGACACTAGAGGGTATCAAAGTGACAGGTCGAGCCTGCGGGCTAGGTGTCTCGAAGGGATGTAGAAGAATAGGAGCAGGCACAACGGGAAGAGGAACGAATGCAGTTTTGGTAACGAATTCGACAGGCCCACAAGTTGCAAAGAGTGGTGCTGAGAGAGGCTTAGTGGTGATCGCGGAGACTGCAGCACCGATTGTCGGGGTGTGGAACGAGTGCTGTTGTTGACAGTGGCTATGGTCGTCTCTAACACTCAACCGCAGGAACATCTCTACGAGATCCGATATGCTGGTAGCTACCGGCGACGGCGATCTCACGGGGGAAGGTCGCCTGCGCCAGGGTAGTAAGTGAGATTGTAAGGTACTGCTCCCCGGAAATGGCTGGTATCGAGGTGAAGGGGGATAGGTCGAAGGAAACGCGTGAGGCGGCGCTGGAGCATCCAATGGATCCTGCATGACAGAAGGCACCTTATCCACCTTATTATAATCAGATAAGCGGGTCATAAGCGCACTGGCCAACTTACCATGGCCTTACACCGAGGTGGTGATTGGCCATTGCGGACGCCGTGGTCCGCACATTGTTTCGTCCCATTGCAGGGAGAGCCCATAGGAAATGTTGCTGCGTTGGAAACAGTCTTCCTGCGCTCTTTCCTAGAGCGGGTGCGCTTATTTTGAAACTGGTTTAGCAATAGAGGTCAGCGACAAAGCAGCAATCGATCAAGTAACTGACCCAAACATGGATCTGCCTATATGTCATACCAGACTTTTTGGCAAGACGGACCTTGTCGGCGTGAGTTGGGAATGCGTTTTCCTCAAAAAAATGCTCCAGGAGAGGAACGTATTCCTATTTTTTCCCGCCGTAGTGAGGACGCTGAACAGGCCAAGATAGAGAGAAAGACCAACAGTATTAAACGTGGTATGTGCGCCTTTGCTCCGATGCGAACAATCTTCTCGACCGACAATGACAGAGGCATGCTTCTTATACCGTGACAAGCAATCTTTTAACCAGTCCTCGAGTCTGGCAGTATACAGTTTTTCGATTGTAGCAAAAAGCTCGGGCTCGATGGATTGAGAGGTGGACGGGCCCGGGTGTTGCGATAAAGCAAGTGCTAGCTGAGAGGCTCTAGTTTCGTAGCGATGTTTAAGTTCTATGGCTTGCTGCTGATACGCGCGCTGTAGCTCCTGCGCCAACGTGATCGGTGCGCCAGCATTGACCAAAGCAGGAACCAGAGAAGGAGGTTCTGGTAATGAAACAGGATGAACCCGTTCATGTGCATGTTGTATAAGCGGCCCAGAAGGCGGAACTCTTGCAAGATACTCTTTAGAACGGCTCGCGATTCGTTGAAGGATAGAGTCCATGTGGGTGGTGGGTGGAAATTAGTGTAAGCTGATACTTGATTATACTACGTTTTCACTGTGCTTACATAATCAGCGGTCTAAAGTGCATTTCAGACCCCGCATTGTCCTGGATCCTCTATATTTTAGTACGTACTACTTATCGTATCCCGCCGTGGCGTAATGGTGCCCGCTGTCATGTGAAGCCAGTCCGCTCGGTGGGCTAATACAGTACCAGCTGGTACCGTAATGACAAAAATATTGAAGTTTCCCATGCGTGTAACCTACTGCAAAGGGTGGACTTGGAAAACTGAACCAAATATGTCAAAAGATGTCATCGGCGGACCACGACACTTTGAGAGGACAATGCGGAGCCTGAAACCTGGCAGGAAACATACAGGACGTACGCACTCAAAATTCGAATAGCAACTTAATTGTGAAACCGCCAGCACCATGTCCCGTACGCCTCAAACTCCCGAGGAAGTTCTTGTCTCCCTCAGTTCCGTGTCGAAGCGAACCCTTTTCTGCGGCAAAAGCAGTCGCGATACATCGCATCTCACAACCAATCACAATTCCGATGTGCCACCGGAGTCCATACAAGTGCCAGAACCTCCTACTCTCCTCGCACCGCTACTGAAGGCCGGTGCTCCACAACATGTTGCGCAGGAGATGCACATGTCCTATCTTCGGTGTGCGAAAAAGCTTAGGACACACTATGCGACTGCAATCTCTCGTCTCCGAAAAGAACTTCCTCCGCTACCGTCTGATAGTGCCAACACAATAAATGACCAACTCACTCCTCTGTTTCTTCGACTGTACACAAAATCCCTGCAAAACTGGGTGCGTTACGAAGTTGATAAGTTTCGTGCCCGAGGACCTCTGGTCCACAAGAAGTCGTCCAATCAAACATTCAATCATGTACGTCTGACAATCAGCCAACCCTGTGATTCCGAGCTGAGTCCACCTTAGGATTGTCTTCCGCTCTTGGAGCACTTTTTTGACCAGAATTCCTTTCCGACTCATGCGGATAAGGCTTCCTTGGCCAAGAAGTCCGGCATGAGCTATCAGCAAATTCATGTATGGGTGAGTATAGTTTGGCAGGGAAGTTGGGGAGAGTGCTTGATTATTCCTCAGTTCCAGAATCGGCGTAGCAGATTTCGGAAAGTAGGCAAAACCTTGCGCAAAAAATCGGTGTCTCAAGATACCACCCTACCATTTTGTGTGGGTAGTTGTGTAACCAAATCTGACACGGCGAGCGTGGATGAGAGTTGTCGTAACGAGGTATGGATGTTTTTTTCTCGATTGGTTCCATGTTGAAGCGATGATCATAAATAGCCAAAGATGTCCAAGCGACTTCGCCAACCGTTCGATCATTGTGCTATGAGCAGGCTTAGGCGTGCTTCACAGACCGAACTCAAATTTGATCTGAGGTGGTGGCCTCGCCGCCCTTCTTTAGCGATATCCAGATGGTCATCGTTTGATATGGATGATTTAGTTGAGAAGTTCTCTCAATTGTCAGTCCGCGACCGTGCCAGCGGGCGGGGTAAAAAGCACCAGGATGGCTCGCAATATCCGCTTGCAGCCACTTCATCGATTACTATCATGCCCCCACCTGCTCCCCATCCTGCTCTTATTAGAAGCCCGAATATATCGTGGCCGCCCTTACCTCCACTTGTCGTTCCACGCACTGCCGCTTCGCAGTCCACTCGTCTGCGGGCTTTTGATGTGCCAAATTCTTCGCCATCATCCACTCTGTTGACATCCTCGTTTGTCTCACACTTTCCCGAGCCGCTGCGCGGAAGACAGAAAGTTATCGTGAATGATTCATCCCAAAGCGAATTTGCATCCGTATGCAGAGCGCGGACGGCGTCCGAGTGGGGCCTCGCCTCTCTCCGAATACCTCAGAGGGCACCACACTCTGTTTCTTGTTTGTCTGCAGCAAACACGAATCCAAACTGTGTATCCCTTGAGGATGGCAATCTTTGGGTTTCCCCAGTCAGATTCGAAGACCGCTCAACAGTCCGGGCGTCTTCCGGACACGCTATAACACCTTTTGACTTCCGGCTTGCAGTAACTGTTTAAACATGACTGTTTTTTATTCCCACATACTGGTTTCACAAGCCTCTCTTATGCGAACATCGCCCTACCAAAGTCATATACTCTCTATTTGTATTGCATGGTTATCATTATCTTATATCTACGTGGCGAGTCATCGCAATCGATTGTTCACCTGTAAATCCCTAGCCATGACTTTTACTCGGGAATTGCTGCCTGAATGTCTAACCAAAAGATAACCCTCACTTCAAACAATAATCTCAAATGACTCAGACTTGGGAAGTGCTGTCTGCGGCGGCTGCATACCTTGCTTGGCAGTGGACGTCGGACTGAGCAGACACCAAGTTTATACTCTACAGGGTGTGGAAGTGTTGTAATATGACACTCAACGGGTCTGGGATGTATGTATGGGATAGTTTTAGTTAGGTAGGTGGAAAGCATCAGAGGACTCAAGTGCGGTCAATGATTTATGTATGGGAGACTTTATGTTTTTCGTTGGAGTAAAGTGTCAGGGGAGGATCACAGAGAGCAAGGGATAGGTGGCGAATTGTCCACCGTGTTAGAGAGACATTACTAGCTTTGCCTTTCGTCTCCTTTCCATTCGACGGCAGCTCTTTACCGTACGTAGGACCGATCGTGTCTTGGACAACACATCATTATAGGGGCAGGGACCTCTTCACCATAGGTAGCAACCTCATAGGAGCGGACTGTGGACGTCTTTACCCTGACCACACAACCTTATTGGAGCAGGGATTTCTTTACTGTACGTAGGACAGAACAACATGTTATAGGTGGGAGAAAAAACCAGTTTGGCCTGAACAGGAAAGAGTTTCAGATGCACACCGGTTCCCACGCAATGATGAGCGGACAGAAACTCGGGGGCGCCGCTGTGAGCGGCAGAAACCTTGCTTGGGACTTGTCAATGTTGCTGGTCGATATGATTTTAGAGACCACGAGCCTTTCCTTCATAACATAGGTTGGTTATTTTGTTCCGTTCGAAGGTTCAATCCACTGTGGTGTATGGGCGTGAGAAACAGAAGTTCCCGGAAGGGAAGGTCTTTCAGATGACAGTCGCTTTCCCACGATTTATGGGTTTGGAGAGACCTTGCTTTTCAAGCAAGGTAATTCAAAGGAAAGAGTCTCAGGCCCGGAGGCTCATTGCAACAGCAGTAAATTGGTCGAAGTAATTTTTGTACTTTCCGTACTTATTTAGCTACGGATAGTGGACACGGAACATTACATCGTAGATACAATTTAAAAAATACACTACACAAACATGTGTGGCGAGGAGAGCAGCAGCAGAGCAGCAAACACTAGCAAGACAGCGAAACAGTCATGACGCATATATATGAATAAAGATAGTGGGAGATCTGATGTCAGGCACCAACGGGCAAACCAAGATCTCCGGGGGCAAGGCACGCCTGACCGTCTACCGGAAGCTGCAACGCCGAGAGCTCGAAGAAGTCGAGCTCAGAAGACGCGTATGTGCCGAGACTCTCCATCTGAGCGGTCGTTTCGCAGAGTGATATCCAATCATCAAGAAATGATATACTTCCCAAGGACGGCGTTCCGTCGGACAGCGCGAATCGGTGCTCCGGGGAGAAGTGGAGGGTCGAAGAATGGGCGCCCGGCGATACATTTTCACAAGCGTCATTTCCAAGGGGTGAGAGGAGATCGCCAAAATCACTGAAACCGCCACCTCGTTCCTGTACATTCTGTGGCACAACCTCAGAAGACCTCGGCGGTGAAGGTATCACTGATATTCCATAAGTAGGGATAACTTGGAAAGTAATGATACTCACAATGGGGCTCGCTCTGGAGCGAAGCTGAAGGTACCGCATATCCACCGAAGAGGACTTCCCATTGCGTGGAGGGGTCAGGATCTGAACATTCGACAGGGACGGGAATGTCAAAAAGCGTCTGAAAATTCGTTTGGAACCAATCCTCCGTGTCACCCGTGCCCAATTTTGTTGCTCCGGGGAGTGGATCGGAAACTACCTGAGGGCGAAGCGTAACGGGTAAACCGTGCGAGTGTTTGGGAATGTTGCGTTGAGCGCCTTCAGAGAGCCGCCGCTTGCGAGAACGAGGTAGAACCCAATTGGCTCGAGGTTCTAACGAAGCGTGAGTCGGGGCTCCTTTATCGGGCGATGATGATGAAGGCTTGCTTGCATCAGTACTTGGGTTTGGGGAAGGCCGGGTACCAGGTCATGTAAGCTCGGTGAAGGGACGATCACAACACGTTACGTACCATAAACGTTTCGAGCGTTCGATCGGAGCAGTACACCGGTTTTTTGATAGACTCGCTCTACGTTTGCGGCCGGCTAGGACGGGAGGAGTAACATCTTGGTCTTCATCGTCACTTTCATCCGATAACGATGGGATAAGAGTGGGAACAACTGATGCTGGAGGCGGCGAGGATGAGAACGGAGAAGAGTATATGGTTTTTTCAAAACGCTGGTCCTCGTGGTACGCGAGTATCTCTGCTTCTCCTGGACACCTGTCTTGGCGACAATTGCGTTCCACGGACAATCTTCGTGTATTATGATCCGCCTTATCGTGCACAACGGCATCCAGCTCTACCGCAGTATTATTTTTGGTGAACGACGAGTACAGACTCTCGGCAGTCATCTTGACAGCCAAGAAAGCCCGTATAACGATCTCGGGAAGCGGGCGTGCTGGATCTGGTCGGACTAGAGAGCGATATGCAGCATCCGCAGCATCGGCTCTGCAATTGCGGAATTGCTCACGACACAAAGACGTCCAACCAATGCGACGCCGTGCGCCTATGAACCATGAATTAACCGAATTCTGTGAACAACCGCAGGCTTCAGCGACAGAGGCTTTGAATTGCGGTGAAGGATACGGGTTGTGGATGTGCTCAAGCAGCCATTTAGAAGCTGTTGCAATGAAAGGAATGCATCTTTGGGTCGCACGGGTCAGTGACTAGGACTCCAACAAGTCATAAGACAAACCTCTCGTCAGCTGGCTGGGCTGGGAAAGCTCGCGACATAGAAGCTTGGCGTAGTTCTACTGAGGCGTTGTTCTGATCGCTAACGAACTCCGTCACGTTCCTTTCATGTTGTACCTCGAGATAACATTCTAGAACAGTGGAGATGCGCGACGCAACTGCATGCGCTAATTCCAGTGTGTCCTCTGTAAGGGTACCTTGCTCTTTCATGTTGGAAATGTCGACCTCTAATTTTGACCACGTAGAATGAAACGGAGACAGGAGGGTTTCGTCAGATAAAGCAGGCAACAAACCTCCCTCGGCATCGATGAGTCGCTGGCGTACTTCCGCGTCCATAGTTGAGAGTAGTGGTAATGGTTCACGAGGGATGCGGGCAGCAGGTGATTTTGAGGAAGCTTTCCCCAGGACAATTGTGCGGAGTTCGAAGCGCACTAGTGAGTTGTGTAAGCACAATGAGAAACTTTTGGAATACTCGGGAAGTGCCGGCGGCAGCGGCTGAAACCTTGCTTCCCACGCAAAAGACTATGCTGTTTGAGAGGTAAGTAACAAGTGTTCCATGGGTTTGCGTAGCGGCAACTCTATAGTTTACCAGAAATAAGCCCCATGGTGGCTAGTACTTAACATGTACAGGTAAGTATCCAATGTTAACAGATATCCCGAGAGTACTGTTATGCGACGGGCAATGCACAAGGTACCACTTCTCGGTGGCAATAGTGTTCCTCCAGATAGGGTTGTTTTGACACGAAAACAGACCCGGTGACCATCAGGCTCCTACACGCCGACTGCTGCTCGTGTGAGGGCAAATTCCGACGGCCAAATCCGAAATTCAAACCCAGCATAACTTTATTTCCCTCACACTCACAGCAACGGCTGCCCGAAAACATTTGTAAACAGAGTCAGCCACAGTGGCACACGCCATGGAGTTCGAAAAAAAATGCAGCAAAACCAAAATTAGGGTTACATATTTACGGCTAGGAGTATAGGTCATTGTAGATATACATGTCACGTCTCACCGGTCCTGTGTTGCACAAATCAGTTATTATACTGTTAATTGACAAGGCCCACCACACCCACCCGTAATTAAACACACACTACACTCATGTTTAACTAAGTAACAAACCCTTCTGGCGGCAATGAAGGAAGAAACCTGTGTGCTGCAATGCAACAACACCATTTAACAATAGATTAGCAATATGCAGTGAAGCGAGGCAACACGTGTCGTACAACATGTTACCTCTCCATATCGTGTGCGCGGCGCTGGACCAGTGCCAGGTCAGCATAGCTGGGCTCATTGTGACGCTGCTTACCTGCCCGCAATACGAAAACCATCCATTTGTCATTGAGCTTCTTGAGCGCTGTGGCGAAATCCTCGATGCGTTCTTGTGTCATCCGGTAGGCCGACATCAGTTCGGGCCGCACTCGTTTCGTGTGGTGGAAAATGTATACCTACAAGAGCTCCGCTCTCTTGCATCTGAGGACAATGGATGGCATTTCCAAGCATCTAGTACATCTACAAAACAATTAGAAGATTTCAGTCTCCAACAGGCGGCACGAAGAATAGAAGAGGGTGCACCAAAGTGGTGGAGTCTCCTTCATCAGCAAACCAGACATCAGCTGGCCAGACACCCAGCAATTCCAGAAAGGTCCCCCCCTAGCCAGGACTGGCCAGAGGGTTCCCCAGAAGTCCAGACTGCCAGCTGGGCATCTGGATTCTCACTTCTTTGGCTTATGCTGGAGACCTGGACAAGCTGGAATCTGGACACCACACTCAACTAACTTTTCTGGAAACACTGGGATCCAAACTCAAACCTGGACACCAGACTCAACTAACTCTTCTGGGGACACTGGAATCTCGACACAAATGGAGCTTTAATTGCCAAAAAAGACACAGCACAATTATGTAAAGATGAAAGCAATGATAAGGCCATTATATCTAATTGAGATGGGCAGTAAAATTCCGCCGTCCACCAGTGGCCACCACGCCAGTACGGATTGCCGGGTTCTTCGCACTGCAGATCTAAATTAGCTAAATGAAAAATGTTTAACTATAACTTATCATCCTTGGATGGCAATATTTTTCAGCACCCTCCGTAGGCTTCGCAAGCGGTGAGGCACATTCTCGATGTTGCTGATCATGTCCAAAAATTGCTCATTAACTTTCGAGTAGCCTTCATGACGAAACTTGACAGCAGCAAAAGAACCAGTCGAGTACTCATCCAGTGCGTCAGTAAGCTGACAATAGATCAGTAGCAATTTTCAGAAAAGCGAAAGGGAACTAACCGCAGTCGTGGCAAAGGCCAATGCACCAGGGGGAAGATCTTTACCAAAAATATCGGGAAACGATGCTGCAAGTGATGATTTGCCAATATAATAACCTGTGACGCAAAGATCTCGCAACGCTGCACTGGAAAAGTTGTCAAACTTGCCCTACAACGTCCTTGGGATATTAGATTCTCCCGCAAGTAAAAATGACGCACCTCTTCATCACAGTCGCCGTGAATGTATTTCGTTCCCTCCATTAAGTCATTATATAGTTCCAGGATATGGTCTGCTAACTGTTGAGGATCATCAAAGTCACTGGGTTCCCAGTCCCAGTGTTTTACGATAACTTGTCGAGCTATCTTCTTAAAGTCTGAGCGATATGTGCCCAAATCTTCGAAAAGCTTGAATACAGTCGTTAGCGGGAGGACAGGAAATCAACGAATACTTACAAGATCGCTCATGTGATGCTGATGTTTCCTCAAGAACGACTCATCGGGTTGCACGCCATCCTCCTTAAGTTCAGCGATGGCCTGGGTAATGAATTCATAGACTTTCTGGTTGATATATACGTGCCGTTCTGGGAATGCATTGCCAATGACAGCATCAAGACGTGAGAGTAATTTGGCACGACTGAGGATGGCCTTCCACATCGTATCGTAGAACTTGAGGGTCGTGGGGTCGTTATTAGTGCTGGTGCGAGGCTCGGTTTTGACAGAGTGCTGAACCTCATTGGTATTAAGATTCTGAATGGCGACAGAAGCACCCGTGCCCCCGTCGGTCTGGGACTTGCTTGCTAGAGAATCGAGGTAGACGGGGTCAGGAGCGCGTGGCACACCGTTACGGCTATGATGTTTGAAGAGAACATCGTGAGAGGCCTCTGAGTCTGAGTTGTCATGAGGTTCCGATACTTGCTGAGAACGCGCAGCAACGGCACTACCACCATGGCCGCGGGATGCGATAGTCGAACACTTCTTAGCTACTTTCCGCTGGATGGTGGTTGGAGGGCTGGCGGGCCGTTTGGACGAAATTGGTTTTGAAATACCTTGCTGCACTGGCATTTTAGACGCTACATGTGATTTCAATATCTGAATTAAGGACGACAGGCCGTTTACCTTTCAAGTCGGGACGACCGGCGGTACCATCGCGAGTTTGAACATTGGCATTGTTGCCGTGTTGGTTAACTGTCAGAACTGTTAGTTTTTGGGTATGAAAAGCTGTCTCGGAGTCTTACCAGACGGAGTGCTGGAGCGTGTGGTCTCAGGAAGCAACTCACTACGGGGATGGGGAAAAAGCGAGCCATGATCTTTATCCTCTGAAAGTGGTGCTTGAACATCGACGTTGCTATGCTGTTCACCTGTTGGCACCGTTGGGTTTCGGGAATGCGAGACTATCTTGAAGTCTCACCGTTTGAGCATGCGGCCTTAGCAAATAACAAGCGGCAGGCGTCCTCGTCTTTGTCTTCTGAAAATTGAAACCAAGAGGAAGCTTGTTTGTGGAATGTTAGTAGAGAGCGTGTAAGAAAACCTCTACTTACATAGATTGACCGGAGATGGAGCCTGATCAGCCCGAGCCTCATGATGCAAATTGATATTGTCAGAATCTAAAACTAAATGGCCCAATGATCAGCGTCTCCGAGATGTTGCTTGTACTATATACCTTGCCGTCGTGTACTCCTTCTCTTGCTTAAGACTTCCGGTTCGTCATCAGAACCATCCACGAGAGCTAAGAGAAAGTTGTGATTAGTTAAGGCAGCTGGATGGGCGTGCAGTACCTGTCTCTGGGTGCCTCCTGGCGCCCTGTACCGAATCGAATTGCTCGCCACATTGAGAGTTAACCATTTCCTCATCTTCAGAACTTAGACTAGCAACGCCCTTGGCAATACCTTCAACACCATCGTCGTCGTCCTGTTCACTAGGTGGGCGACACGACGAAAGTCTACGCGAAAACTTTTAGTATGGAGGATGTAAATAAGAGGGGTGTCACCTCTCTGGTTGGGTGAAAGGAGGGTGTGAAAAGTCTCTGCCATCGTAGAAACCAAACGACTTCTCGGAACCGGCAGGTCGTTTCCTCGGCAGAACGGAAGAAGGCGGCCCAGGAGGAATGTAGGGGATCTCCACGTCTTTTATCAATTCCTAATCAAGAATAATAGAGTTTCACATACCTGCGGTCCCTTCCCCTTCTTGTGCGATGGTTTTGAAGGAGCAAACAGATTTTCTGGCTGTTGGCTGAGCGTGTCCTTGATTCAGCGTGTCTCTGCATTCCGGGGCTCACGAGGAGCCATCTGAATACTCTGGATGATCTCCATCTGCCGCAAGGCTCCTCCAATACCCCAAGAACTACGTTTTGACCTCCGTGGTTCTTTACCTGCAGCATCATTGGCGAGGCCGATATCATTACTGAGCTTGCGTTGGGTTTTGGGGTCCATAATCGACAGATGTCCAAAATCATCAGCTGGTCCAGGAAGAGCGGGATAAAAACGAGAAGAGCCGAAGCACGGGTATACGTACGTACCTCGCAAGTAACGTGCTTCAAGCCACCGTACGCGATCGACTATAATCATGCAGTGCGAGACCACGATGTGCAAGTGAGGCTGTCGGCTGGTAGTGAAAAATCGACACGTGGTGACTCGTGGCAACTCGGTTTGTACAACAAGGTAAAATACGAGAATCGTAGGTAAAAAGTAACTCCAGACGGAGGCAAATGAAACTACTGTACGGACTGGATAGGGCCCCGCATACGACGCATAATCCGTCTTCTTTTCAAGTGGCGACCACCCCCGAAGTCTAGGATCGCACTCGAAACAGCGCCACGCAGAACAGATGTACGTTCCTTCTTGGTAAGATAAAATGGCTGAAGGAAGTCCCCCGACTCTGGAATCTGCCTGCCGCAAAGATGCAAGCATGTCTGATGAAGAATACTGATTACCGCATCATGATTAAGTGGATCTTGTTCGCTGTCTTCGGATCGGGGTCGTTTAGACCCAACAAAGTAATTAAGGGCTGGGCCATGCGCAAGGCGTTGGGCATACAGTTGGCATCTGACAAGTTCAGAAAGCATGCCAACGCATGCGCTAAGAACTCTGTAGTAGGAAGTGATGCCCTCAAGATGGCTGGCGGATGCCATACAACCCTCCTTGTTGTTTGCAATAGCAAGCAAATCATTGCCTGTGTACCACCCCTCTATGGCTAACTTGGTTGAGTCCTTGCGGAGCCGGCTTTCCGGACCAGCGAAAAATGTGACGATCCAACACAAGAGGTAGACGAATGATTCGAGATCGTGGGCAACAGTGTGCTTTACGGGTTTATTATTGACAGCGCGGAGGAGCTCGATGGCCATAAATGGAAGTGTACCCTGTTCATATGCATGAGGAATACTCTGAGAATTTTTGCCAACTGAACTCACCGTACGGTCTCCAGGTCCTACTGTGCAATTCGATCCATCCACCTTTGTTGCATAATCAAAATCGACGAGTAAACCTCGTACTCTAACGGTACCATCCGGGAGTACTTCTTCATACATCATGGCATTGTTGATGCTAATATCTCGATGTAGGATGCCAAGAAGCCATATCCGCTTGTGGGCTGCTTATTGATCAGGAATCATACAACATCAAAGCGAAAAATGAATTCCTTACCGATAACGAGGTCAAGCAGACAAGTGACAACCTCTAGGGGACTTGCGGCATGCGTGATCGGCCTCCCAGCAGGAGTAAGAACGAGTCGTCGATGGGTCCGATGATCACACGGCCGCTGGAAATGAGACATGAACGCCGCAGGACGGCGAAGCGAGGTCGAGTCATCCTGGCCATCCCGCTGGACGGTCCAAGCTTCCTTCACCTTCGGAACACATTCAACGTCTTTGAGTGCTTCGAGAATCTGCTCTTCCGACAACTGGCGCTCTACGTTCACCCACGAATCCTTGACCACAAAAATGTTGTTTGGATCGCTACCCGCCAGAATTGATTTGGCGACAAACCAGACATTAGTGGCTCGGCCCCAAATGACACTGCTGGAAAAACACTTGGCAATGATGAAATATTGTGTGGCATCTACGGTGATGACAGGGTGGAGTCGACAGTCAAATGTGTCATCCATTCCCAACCACGAAGCTGGAGCGAATGCGGTGGCACAGAGGATGCGAAGGAGCGGGAGGGGGGATTCGTGGAGGTCATATGAGTGGGAATAGACACCTCCAGCGCGGTCATACATATACAGACGATATTGGCCAGCGTGAAAAGAGAGTGAGTACGAGAACGCTCTGTTGGGCTGTGCGTCAAACATCGCTAGCGCTTTGTATTCGACTTGTGAGGTAAGTTCCAGAGTGTTTGTTCTGGAGGTCAACTCTGCAGTCATGAGAACGTCTGCCCAGTCCAAAGGTTGAGTGGTTCCGTCTGCAGGCCGTCTTATCAGAACACTATCCGGTTTGAGGTTGGCTATACCACCCGACAGAGGTTGTACGGCTGCCGCTGAAGACCAGAGTCGAGGGGGGGTTCCTCGCTGAGATGTGCGAGTGGATCCTCCACCGCAGTCAGAGTGTGGACCTGAAGATGAGGAATGAATCGGAACAGATACGTCGGGGTTGGACGTGGAGGGAATAGATGTGGTAGGGATGGATGCCGTATCATCCGTACTCGAGGACAAAGACGACTGGTCAGGAGCTGGGTCGGTGGGAGATGACGCCTCTGTCCCGTCCAAAGAAGGGGTTGCGGAGGGATCATTGTCGTCGTAGTAGTGGATCAGAGCATCCATGACAGCAGTCATGAGTGCGCTTACTTCCCTCTCCTCTTTTTCTGGAGGGAGTCTTGGTCGCCCTTGCTGTCCTGCCACTTTACGCAGTATCGGCGGCAGATGGCACGGATCCCATTGTTTTGTCGATGAGTTGTAGAGCGGCGTCCCATCTGGTCCTGTCAGTACAGTGAGTAGTTCAGCATTTGGGACTATCGGTAAGATCCTGTCGGGAAACCAGCAATCTGCGATAATATCCCCATTATACTTGTGACTCGGGAGCGTAGCCTCATCGAATATACTAGTGCCCAGTTCTGAGTGGAAGTCTTCCTTCAAGCTTGGGGCGTCAAAAACCTTCACTTGACGAGGTATCGACGAAGATTTCACTTTGCTAGGTGTTTCGGTGAGGAATTTAGGCTGGACTAGCATCGTTGAGGAGGAGGGATGGAAATACAAACACAGTCAAAGAAAAGTGGACCATAGGCTAATAAGTACACGAGTGATAATGCGACATTCCATTAAGAGCAGGCATGGAACAGCTCCTTTGTCCAGTACTTGTTCAGCCAAAAACTTGACGACAGCTCATCCGATGAATGTGAATTGAGTTGAGAGTTGGCCTTCTGGCCAAAGCGTGGGATGAGATGAGCTGGCGCACGAATTTGGAATAGAGGAATAATGTCCCCGACACGTTCTCCGGTGCTTCGCAACGCTCGTTTGAGCACGTGCATCCCAGCATGTTGATCTACTGACGTGGTAACGAAACGTTGCACATAGGCATAATACATGTTGGACAGCAGCGATTGCGAACCCGAGATTGGTTTAAAAATCATGCGAAGCTGCACAATGTCATGACCTTTTAAGAACAGCACAATTAGTAGGAATAGCAGGAGAGTACGTGGAAACCTCACCATGCAGGCCACTGTGCGGCCAGTCCTTGTTCCCGTCTCTGGAAATGATAACGCTGTCGTAGTGACCAAACGGCCAATTCACAGTGGGCGGAGATACATGGAGACCCTGGGACGGTAGCAACATCTTCAAATCATAGCTGGAGTAAGATTGGATGCGAATTTTAGACCAGATTTGTATATGGTCGAATGGCAATTGACAATCTGGCGTTGCTCGCCGTCTTCCTCATCAGCAAACCAGCCCCCCTCTAGACAGACTTGGACAGTGCTGGCCACCACACAGACCTTGACAGCAAGGTACCCAACTGCCTTGAACTAGACAAGGCCCCTTAGCCTGTCCTATGGTATTTGCAGACTGGACTAGTCTAGAGACAGTGTTGGGCTAATTATTCACAATACAACTGGACAGGCTGGGACAGGTCTGTCAAGTTCAGGGCTAGAACTGAAGTCTAGAGACAGTGTTGGGCTAATTATTCACAATACAACTGCACAGGCTGGGACAGATCTGTCAAGTTCACAGCTAGAACTGAATGATATTCAAAGGATGAATATCTGCAACAAGCAACAACTGATACATAGAAAATGAAACTAGACATCAGGTAAGATCAACATCAAAACCACTCGAGACCACGCCAGGTTCCTGTTTAGCCATGCCATTGCTAACATAATCAGACGACATAACGGGGAAATTAAATACATGATGGCAGGTACATACCTTCCAAGTTTGGCCCATCGGATGCAGAGGGTTCGTGTTTTAGCCTGGTGAATGGGACTCGTGTCGCACTTGCTCATTAGCCCAAGGATCTCAACATAGACGGGGGAACGCACAGGAAATGCATTGATAGACGCGGCGTCACAATGAGAAAATTGCTTCGCACGGTCTATGATATCGCGAGCGGATGGGTCATAGTATTGCAGTTGCCACGGCTCTGCGCCCTCTGTTGCAGGACCAACTGGTTTGGTCGCATCCGTATCCGATATACCATGGCCATGAATCGCAGTTTCTGTAGCTGACGAAATTTCTTGTGACTTAGCTGGAACCTGAGTAATTGGCGGAGTCCCCTGATCACCAAGCCCTACTGAGGTGGTTGATGAAGTCTGTCGCTGCTTAGTTGCCAGTAGCTGCGTGCTGCTGGGCAATCGAGGCGCACGGTTACGTTTACGGTGTGCAGCTACAATGTCCTCAGCCTCTTGCGCGGCAGTAGCCGGATTACCTGTATGAGCAAAGCATCAGTTGTAATTTCATTATAAAAAGAAGCCCAAGGGTGGTTTTGAACCTTGACGCGACCGGGTTGGAGCTTGATAGCGTTCCTGTCGGGGTGGTGTGGCCGTGCGATCGAGAGTCATCACGTCGTCGATACGACCAACTACAAGAATTAGGTTTAGCACCGAAATGAAAATATGCTCCAAACGTACCTGGTAACTCGCATGATGCTCCAGACAGCCCCTTATCGCCTTTAGTAAGGTAGTGGGAATAAGATCAGGCCTAGCCAGAAATGGGGTAATGCACCCTGCCTCGGTGATGCTGTGGATGCCAGGGGACAATATGAGGGTCTATATCTACATGAGAAAGCGGAAAACATACGACGGCGAAGCATTTCCTCTGCGAACCTGTCATCCTCACTTGGGGAGGCTTCATCAATCTCGTCACAGGGATCAGCCAATTGATGAATAAATGTTTGTGGATTGATAGAAACATACTTGTAGTTCGCCTCTATCTTCACGGACCCTAGGTGCTGCGGTAATGCTGTGACTATTCTCGTCGACGGTGAGAGGCACGTCATAAAAGGAAGCGGTGCATTGTAATCTGGTGGTGCGATCTGCCAGGGGAGGATCAGCACTCTGCTCATTGAAGTCTTCAAATCGGAACATTTGCGGAATGCTAGTCTCGGAAGCAGCCTGCGAGAATGAGGAATGTGGTAATGCGGAAGCCGATCCTGCATCATCCCGACGTTGGGCGGAATGTAGATGCATTTGTTCGCCCGTAGAGCAGAGAGATGGTGTACGAGATGTTGGCGCAGTTGAGGTCCCCCTGCATCGTGAAGGCCCAGTCGAAAAGATTGAAGGGCTCCGTGATGATACAGATTTGGATGAGGATTCCGACACCACACCACGGAACCGAGCACGAGGGGGCACCTGGGTCTGGGCCGCAGTGCCCGCTGACATGTGGGCTTGAGATGCAACGTCCGGTAGTCTGAAACTGAATTCTTGGCTGGCTGCTGCCAATGAGAAAACCGGCTGCGGGGACCTGAGGGGTGCATGGCTTTGCAGCGAGATCGTGTCAGGGGAATTAGAATCGACTTGCCGACAGTGAGAGCCTTGTTCCCTGGCATCTTGGGAGGATGGGGCCATAGGGTTGATTTGCTCGCCTTGCAAAGCAACATCGATTCTTGAGGGCCATTTCAGTTGTTCTGTCTGTATTCGTTCCAACATTTTCATCTGGGCCAATCGACCCCCGTTACCTTTCCCAGAGCGTGCGGAGCGTCGTGTGCCACTTGGTTCAGCGGCGGGGACTTCAGCTACGATGTGAGCCACACAGCTAAGGACCACCAAAAACAGCGTGCCCACCTGGCCGTATTTCTGTTTCGCCCGACGCTCCGCGAGATCTCTTGTTGGACGAGCTACCACGATTATTCCCAGAATCATCGTCGTCGTCGTCCTCATCTTCATAGATGATTCTGCGCTTGATGGCCATTGCGGTGGGAGGAAAGGGGAGGCCTCTTCATGGTGAAAAGGCCGCGCACGGCTGATATAACATGGCATAATATGTAAGCGAGTACATATCCGAGTTACACAATCAAGCAGGCTCAACAGACAACGTGATCTAAGTAAGGCAGTACAACACTATCATGTAAACACCGTCCGCATACCGCTACAATTGAAAGGGCATGTAACCATATCCCCTTATTTCAGCGGGGAGCGCTGGAGAACAACCGCAGTTTCTGAATGGATGCATCTAGCGAGGACGGGTTGCGCGGCTTTGGGAATTTTGAGAGTGGGTCATGGTGTGTGCCCGAACCACTCGCATCGGCAGGCTGGGTATTCAGTTGAGCGCGTTTCTTCCCTCGAGAATTTGATACATCATCCCCGTCGTCTAAGGGACGTTTGACGCCAGCACTTCCGGAGGATGTCCCAGTCATCCGGAGTGGGGAGTGACGTGAGAGGCTGTCGCTAGACAATAATGCGGTGGTGACAATGGGAGGCAGCAATGCGGTGCTAGAGGTGCTACTACGACGTGTGACAGTAGAAACGCTCGAATCCTTTGGATAGGGTATCCAACTGCTGTCCGGGAGTCGAGAGAGTATCTTGACCATACCGTCGATAAACATGTGATGCGTGAAACCTGAGCTGGGCTGCACAATGCCCCTTTCCAGCCTGATGGGTAAGAGAAGCTCTCGCCGCAATTCATCGAGAAGAGGGATAAGAGGCTGGAAATACGAGGAGATATAAGGAAGTATGAGTGCTGTCCAACCGAAACCTGCTTGAATAGCGAGAGTCTTGGCAACGCTGGGCTGAGATATAGCGAAGAGCGGATCGAAGCATTCGGCAAGTGTCTTGGGGGGCTTGGTGGTGCCAGGGGTGTCATACAGGAGACATATTGCAAGGAGGATGTAAAAGAACGACTCTAGATCATGGTGGGGTTGATGTACCACCGGAGTCCCAGGTACTGTATGACTGAGCTCTGTGGCCATCCAGGCCCATGTTCCCTAGCGTGCATTAGAATGATGTGTGTACACACCAGATGACTTCGGACATACCGTACGATGGAGGGGGCTGGCATCAATAGGGGTGTTGGCGTCATTCGGGATGGACTCGCCAACCATGGGAATGACAATACTATCCTTGCCCTCTAATAGATTCTGAAGCTTCGTCTTCGTCTCCGAGTCCCCAGGCGACCTGACGTAAAGGTTGGGAGACCTATTCAAACCAGAGCACGGACTCTCGCCAGGGGATGCATCCGTTCCACATTTCAAAGCTGGAACCACGTATCCCCAATCAGCCAGAAGACCGCGACGAGTGACTTGAGCCTTGATTTTCTCCTCAAGTCGGGTGCGTTCAGCATCGTCGAGTACATTAGACTGCAGAAAGTCAATTCTGCACTCGTCCCCATTCGCTAAGACATAGAGCAACAGGTTGAATAGGCTGATGTCCCGATGAAGTACACCTGCAATCTCGAAAGCATCGAAGTGTGCTATCAAGGGGTGAGCGAGGTCCGGTGCTTATTATAATGGGCGACTCACCCTTCAGACAATCAATAAGTCCAACAAGCAGTTCAGCAAGAGAAGAAAAGTCGTAGATAGGGTCCCCCTTCGGCGTGGATACAAGACGAGACAGAATGCGCAAATGATACTTGCAGTCAGCAGGGAGGGGGTCTTTGATCAGTGAGTGAAGGATGTGCGTTGACTGATTCAACTGCAAGTCCGAATCCAGTGGGTGTGACGCCTGAACTTGCTGTTCATGTAGTAGTCGTGGGACGCCTTTTATTTCATTGTCCTCCAAGATCTTCAGGATTCTGCCTTCGGTGTATCGTCGCAATGGATCCACAAAGGAATCCTTAATTACGACCTTCTGCCCCTCCTCTAACTCAGGGAAATCTGCCTGAGTAACAACACCACTCCACACAGTCGTTCCCCGACCATGTAACGACCCGGAGATGAAGAGCAGCTGGTCGACCAAGATGAAACACTCCTTACCATCCCTTATTATTTGGATTTTCTTTTTCCCTTCCTCGACGGGTGAGATCGTAGTGTCGAAGCCAAGTACAACTGCATCACCGAATGTGATACCCAATAGAACACGAAGGAATGCCTCGGGGCGCTGATGGATGTGGAGGGGATGAGTAGAAATGGAACCTCCCCGGTCGAAGAGAGTGAGAATTATGTGATCGCCCAAGATTTGGAGGCCCGGCGTTGCATATCGCCCGTCCTGATTCTCGAGCTGGAATACGACTTTTCCGGCGAGTTCGATGAACGAGGCTCTCACGTTATCGGTACCATATCTATTTTTCAGTTCACCGATGACATAGACATCGGTTCTGAGATCGAATTGACGCTCTTCCAGCACTTTGCATTTCTTGATGGTAGAATCCTCGCAAAGCATGAGGTCTGGCTTTCGAACGGCACCAGAGAACCCATTCAAGGGCTTGTTTGCTCCCTTTCCCGTCCATCTTCTACATGAATCTGTGAGCCACCAGCAGATGAGCGGAGGTTAGTGTGACACTACCTCTTGCAGAGAAAGAGATCGGTCGGAAGGTTGTCAAGTATTTCATTGAAGAATGCGGCAATATTCGCCTCTGAGTAATCATCTGAAAGAGGGTAAGCTTGCCATCGGGAGCCATCCCATAGCTCTTTCTGTTCCAGGTGCTTCAGAACAGTCTTTATGGCAATGCCCGAGAATGCCCTTTCGTCGCTGAAAAGGTGTTCTAGAAAACTAACGGTCTCGACTTCGCTGAGGACCCAACGGACGGACATTGTATCCTTTTGCACTCTAGGATCCATAGATTCGCGGTATGCATCCACCGGTCGGCGTGTCTGGTTTGGGGTATTCGCAAGCTGTTTGGTGACTGCTTAGCTACTGCCACCTGGGGACCACCCATAACTGTGCACCGAAGACAGTGAAAGTGGCATGTCATGCTTAGTAAGAAATGTGAGATAATTTGACCAGATCTAAGACTTGGAATTGCACCCACCCTTCCAAGCTGCATGATTTAGAAAATTGAACGTTGAACGTTGCACTATGAATGAGGGGAGTACTGCAAGGCAACGAGAAGAGTGAGGTGAGGACGGCCAAATGGGACGTATGTATTTGTCAGTCAATCGATGCCATCAGTATAGATTACCACACCATTATTTCGTTACTACATGAGAAAAGCTAGACACGACTACAACCCGAGAGGAGACAATGTGTGATATAACTCCTTCGACCAATACTTGTTTAGCCAAAAATCGCTTGAAAACTCACAACTACTCTCCCTTGTCAAATGAGAATGGGCTTCCTTGCCGAACTTGGGGATTAAGTGAACGGGGGAGCGTATGTGTGAGATAGGAACAACACTTCCGAGCCTTTCCACGCTTGATTTCATTGCCCTTCTAAGTAAATACATCCCTGTTACGGGATGAACGTTACCCGAATTTGCTGGCTGCGTAACGACATCGAAGCGTTGGACGTAGGTAGCGAAATAGTCTGTATCCAACAGGCGAAATATCAGCCTGAGCTGTGCAACCACATGACCTGTAATCACTATGTTAGTAAAGCACTATCACAGCACTTGACCGTACCCTCAATGCCTCGCCGAGGCCAATCACTATCGGGACCGGGACTCAATATGACCGTATCATAAAGACCATGAGGGTGATCACTAGAGGGGGGAAGCACTCTCAGAGTTTGCGGGGCGTCAACGTTTTGGGCCTTGTGATAGAGGAACTGTTGTATACAGATCTTGTACCATATCTGGATGCGATCGAATGGCAATGGGTAACAGAGGTCCTGAGACGTCACACCAGAGACGGGGTGGTTCGAATGATTCTGGGCGCGTTGCAGAAATTCCCCGATTGCGGGGCGAAGGTCAGGTAGTTTGAAAAGAACAGTGGCGTCGTCAATAGTCATGCGAAGGGACGGCTTAGTCGCGAGATGAAAAGCAGTGGTGATGTTGGAGAAGGTGCAGTGTGGTTTCGGGGCATTGGGGATGGAGTCACTTGCAAGGGCATTGGCGATGACAAAATAATTGAGAGGCAGGCGAGGCAGATTCATGTGGTCGCGGAGAGAGCAATCATTAAAATCGAGCTCGATATCGTGCTCCTCCTCCGAGTCGTCATCGTCTTCACTGGGATTACCCTCATGGCGTGTTTCAAGATATGTAGCGACATCGAAACGGAAGCACTTGTCAGAGCGATCAAGATAACGGGCGATTTGGTCGTAGTAGTTTTGATTGTTACTCAGCCGAGCAGGAACCTTAACTTCTTGAACATGGGCGTGCTCAGTAGCATCTGCAGACCATTGGATGACAGGCCCTGAGCGTCGGATGTTGGACACCACGCTTTGCAGTAGTTCAAGCTTAGGGATCTCCCAGGCGTCTCGAACTCCAGCCTGCACGACGGCATCTTTGTTATCATGAAAGAGTTGCAGTGTGTTCGTCAATCTGTCGAGTGAATGATCAGTGAAAACGGGGGCCTGTGCGAGATAGCGAAAGTCGACCAGAGCGCGAACCGCAATGAGAAATCGACGGGGGACTGCACCAGAAATGACGCCAACGATGTAGCGTTGAATGGCACGGTGGTTGCGTCTGGTGACTTGCTTCAACTTCGATATGCCATCTTCGAACCCACGATACCCCACCATGGTTTGGAGGAGACTAAAGCGAAAATTGATCTCAGGAGGAGTGACTACTTCAATACACCATTTGACGTCGTGATCCCAGGAAAAACAGTGAAAGTGATGGAGGGGCTCTATGTGAAGGAATTGCGAGGGACACGACAAGGGCCAGTCCAGCCAAAATGGCTCAACGACCCCGTTCAAGTGGAGAGTCTTGCAGACCTTCAGAAACGCCTTATAATCTTGCGCAGATGACTTCCCAAGCACCTTGCGGATGGCAGCCAGAGTATGTGACCGTGTACGCGGATCATGGAGAAATGGGTCGCCGAAGTCCTTGGATATCGCTGTTGTAAATGGAGATGATTTCGGATTTGTGCATGCCAAGAGGCTCTGCTCTGGTGTGTCGGTGATGTAGGCAGCTAGAGGGGTAAAACAGTATCGCAGGTTGCCGACTGGGTCGTTCATCATGATTCCGACATGGGCAGCCGTTTTTAACGGCGCCAAGACCCTACTCAATGCTTGGTGGATGAGCCGATCATGCAGAAGACTTCAGATGCGAGTGTCCTTATGGAGGAATTTGGGAATGGGGAGTAGGGCAAGAAGTAAGTATGTATGCATTGATATCTTAGAGCGAATCTCCGGTGTGATGTTTGCCAGGCTAATGAGAAGAGGATATGCCATCCGATTTCCACTCATTACCGAGATATTCGTTTTGTCCGAGGAAAGAATGACACCTAGCACTGTTCCACCTTCGGGAAGCTTATCCTAGAATTATAGATGAGTACGAAGTCGGTCGAAAATCGAAATGAGACAAACCTGAATGGCCGAAGCGTGATCCCCACTAAGCCAATCCTCATATATACGACAGACACGAGCAGCCGATGTCCAGACTTTCCGTGGGACAAAGGATATATGGGGAGTGAGGAGTGGATGGCTCAAGAGAGATTGTAGACACTCGAGGGCTGGGCGATAGAATAAATGAATGGATCGCCTGGTGGGATAGTCCGGTTTCATGTGTTCGCATAACCACGGTGGCCCGCCTGGAAGACTCTCCGCGTGCGCCCGAAGTTCCCTAGCAGTTCGGAATGAAAGTGACAGCCGCTTGATCTGGATTAGGCTCTCTGTCAGTCGTGAAAGAAGGAAACTTGAATATTGGGGACGTACTATGTTCAGGGATAACAGAGAGTCAATGGTAGACATACTAAGCCCTGAACGCATGCACCATGAAGAAAACTGCCACTCTTCGCTGGACGCGAAGGGATAAAATAGGTTTTCTCTCCGCTCCTCGGTGTGTGCGTCTTGCCAGAACGAATCCATGAACGTAGAACCACCAGGAAAGGAGGTGCCACAGCCAGGATGGATGGATGTGAATGATTGCAGCGTATCTGAGATGTCCTCGACTTCCATTCCGATATCTCCTGCGTTATCGTTGAAGCCCTGGGACCACTGGTCAGAAGGCGGATGCAGGGAATCGTAGTGATCAACATCCATGTCCGTCTGGACGTTGTAGGGAAGGCAAGCTCCCTACTAGGATATGGACTAGGTATGGAGTGGTTGAGGCTGGTTTGTTTTTTTCTAAGGGGCTAGATCCCTGTTTTGTACTTGGGATTGGGACTTAGCTGCGAGGCGAGTGGCTGCTTAGTAAGCAAAGTGGGAACTTGGACTCGAGTTTGTATTAGTTAAAAATCAATCACCACTATAGAGACTGGAGAGCACAGGCTGGTGAGACCAGCCTGTGGCAGTCTTCTTCTGTTGCTATCCTTGAGTGTGAGGACAGGACAGCCCTAGGGGAGTCCCAGGGTAGTGGGATTGGAGAGTCTTCAGTCAGAGTAAAGCTAAGTGTCTACAGTGTCTTTTCAGTTTCTTTTTCTCTACAGTCCTCTTTTCCAGACAGAGTCCCCAGGACTATCTGCAGGCCTATCAGGTCTACCCTACCCCTACTCTATTCTATCTTCTTTTCCTTCATCTGGAGCCCACCTGGAGGGGACTTTGGTCTTTGGTGAAGAGGACATATCTACTGGCAGTTTGGTGTGCCTAGGAACCAAGCTAAGTATCCATATTTTCAATTTTAGGCATTAATCTACGCATTAGAAGTTTCAGGTACAAGTTTTAGGTGATTTCGAGGCACAGAGGTGACCCTCGAGGCGAGACGAGAGAAGCCGGGTCGCGAAAACAGATTTTCCGGACCAGCTATGTGATTTTTCTTTGTCTAATTTACTTACTATGCATTACTACAGGGACTACAATAGTTACGAGAGTCAGTCGAGGCACGAAGATCCAGTTCGAAGGTCGAGTTTGGGCCTCGAGAGCGAGCTCGTGGTGGAATGGTTGCGAAACTCACCTCGGCCCCTCAATGGAATGCCTCGGAGGCAAGAAGGAGATGCCCCAAGGTTCTCGGGGCATCCAGATGACTTATTATGGTACCTTGAGGATGTTCGAAGCCTCTGCATGGAAGCCGGCTGCTTCGAAGATCGAGTCTGGGCTTGATGGGCCATCTGGTACCTCGGCATTGACAAGTTCGAGAGATGGAGAAGCCTACTCCATGCTGAAAGAGACTGGGCTGATTTTGTTACTGATGCATCTCGACTTTACTTGCATTTCAGGTCGCCTCCAGCTTGGTATTCGAAGTACGACCTCTACAACCTACTGGACGAGCAAAAGAAGGTCAAGATAGACTCGCTCAAAGCCCTGCTTGATTACCGGTTATGCTTTACCAAGGTTGCGACACATCTTCGAGTCACAGACCAACTTTCGAGCATCGAGAAAGATGACCTCTACCTTGAAGGCTTTGATCGAGGGTTTCGACGCGAGATTCTTCAAAGACTGGAGTGGAACGATCAAAGGCGCTATGCAGACGACCCATGGCCCACATGCCAGGTCACCCGAGAGGCTGAAATGTTGCTCGAGGAAGGATACCGCTGGGAGTCGAGGCAAGCACGCTATGATAGGGACCAACAGAGGGCTCGAGAGGCCCAGTACGAAGCTGTGGTGCAAGAGTTGAGAGCCACGAGGGCTCAGGAGGAATGCAGCGAGAGGGCGAGGCCAGCAAGGCCAGGCACGATGGCCTCGAAGTTCCCAAGTTCTACCTCGTTCGAACCTTACCCACTAACTCATGATATTCAGGACTCTTCAATGCCCTTGAAGGTGCCAAAGGATGGCTCGAGAGGTTGCATTCTCGAAGTCGACAGTGTCGAGGTAGTGGCAGCAGGATCGAGCACCCCACCCCTTGTCAAAGGGCAACACGAAGCTACCTTCGAAGGCTTACAGGTCACTCCAAATTTGGGAAATGAGTTGCTAATGGTCGAGTTACAGGGAAGCTGTCTACACAGGAAGCCAGGGATGCGAAACGAAGGAGAATTACTAGGGACAAAGGCTTCAGTCGAGCTCGAAGCCACAGATGTGATTGGAGACATACCTGCTCCCCAATCCAAGTATCTCCAATCCCTTCCATCACCCCACACTGATATCCCACCACAGAACTCTCTCAACGAGCCTCAGGATGCCGAAGATGAACCAGAGACAGACAAGAAACTGGATGAGGCAGCAGTTGATGCCCTCGAAGCCCACAAGCCCCTACCAGAGCCTAGAGGTGACCTATGCGAGGTCCCAGAGCAAGCTGGAAGTGTTGAAGTCGAAGAAATCAAGTCAGAGTTCGAGGTCGAAGCAAGATCAAGGGTGGTGGCTCGAAGGAAGCCACCAGAAGTGAAAAGTCGAAGAAAAACCCTAAAAACAGTCACTCGGAGGATCAAGGAGCTCTTACCAGGGTTTTGGATAGCTCACTGCAGTGGTAGGTCGAGCAATTTGGCAAGTTTACTGATATATTGGTGGCAGGGATGGACTCGAAGTCTCGGTGTAGAGACTGGCGCTACAAGTCCGGGCGAGATTAGTCAGCTGACTAATCAAGTTTGCGCCACATTGCTACGTGTCAAGGCCACGCGTCCACTCGCATTCCTCAACCATGATGATACTGCAATAAAAATTTATGCCAGTTCATCCAACGAGTCCGAGAACCATCCATTTCAAGGCTATGAAGGAAAGGTGCAGTGTTCTGATGGTGAAATACTGATGCTACAGGTCAAGGCTCCCCATACTGGTGGGTGGAGCACTACTCTCGAGTCTATGGCGACTTTCAGCACTCGAAAACCGACCAAGAAGGCCGCCTCAAGAGCCAGGACACCAGGGATACTGAGTATGAGGAAGCAGGCACCCCCCTGCTTCGAAGGAAAGGCTCGAATGTTGCAAGAAGGCCCTCGCTTGAACCATGGGCCTGTTCACACATATTCCCCATCTCGTTTGTGTTCAGTCGACTTATGGTTCCTCTATCCTAGGCTATATGGAGTGCTACATCAAGTATTCGAGGCTACAAGGCTGGGGATCGAGCCAAAGCGAAGCCCAGGGCCCCACCTGGCACTCGGGGCAAGACCCGAGCATTCCCTTCGTGTTTTTTATGTTTTTCTTACACGTTTTTACTCATTGTTACGTCGGTTTAGAGTGCCCGAAGGTCTTCGAGGAGAGCAGCAAGCACGAGACCCCCTCGAGGCGTGGTTGCAGGCAGTTTGACCCTCGAGATCGAGCATCGAGCTCGAAGGCTCAAGTATTTAGTTTCTTTTGTGAATATGTTACTTATGGTAGTCTGTTTACAGGTTTACTCTGGAGGGTGCTCTCGGTCTTTCTAGAAGACACTCTCTGGAGTGGCGAGCAGTTTTCGAGACCTCTCCTTCGATCTGGCAACCCAGCCCTGTCCCATTGGACCCTTGCTCTCGCTCGAGGGCGACATGTTCAGTTGGTCATCGAGCGGTAGGGCGAGGATGCGAGAAGGACAAGGGCGCCCTCCCGCCCCAGGTTGTACTTTCGAAGGGGGATACCCAGGTACAGTATGAGGGCCCTATGGCCTAGTGTCGGTTCGAAGCAGCAAATCGAAGCCTCGGAATGAATGCATGAGGGCCACAAGTCTTCGCGAGCCCACAGCGAGTATCTACGAGCATCTAGGACCTCGAAAGAGAGCGAGGAAGTGCCGAAGCAAGCCCCTCGGTATATACAGACATGAGCTCGCCTTTCGAGCTCGAAGGCTCAAGTTTTCGGTTTCTATTTTGTTTCATTTTACTCACTACTACTTGTAACAAGGATAATCAAAGGTCGACGAACCCCTTCGAAGGTCGGCAGACACAAGGTATAGATTTTCGAGAGAAGCCCTCAGATGCGAGCCCAAGGCTCGAGCGCACTATCGAGGAGCCAGGCAGCCTCGAGTAACCCCTCGAGCACTGTCCTGACAGCATCAGCTACCTGATTCGAAGCAGGGACCAAAGCAGAGCTACATAATGGGGACCCGGTGCGCTTTTCCAAATTTATTTTCTTTTTAGTACATACATTAGTTCGTACATGCTGCTAACTGGCCTCAAGGGTCTTACGAGGACGCGAGCACACCAAGGGTGCTAGAGGTATATATCCTACTGACTAATTTTACAGTATTTGATTCGAAGCTTCGAAGTAACCCTCGAGGGTGCCCCAGACAAGTGGCGCCACCACCACGACCAATACAAGGGTTACTACCCTCGTTTCCCCCTTCGAAGAGGGGGATAGGTTTGCTTCTATTTTATGTTATATATTTTTGCTCGTAGTCGACTGTCTAAAGGACGAGTTTGAGCTACTGAAGGTACATATCGAGACTCGAGGCCCTTGGCCATCTCGTACAGGCTTCAAGCCTCTGTTCCAGCTCGTTGACAGTGGCCCTGCCCACTCGAGCCCCTCGACCCCTTCGAAGAGGCTTCGAGCCTCCCCTTCGAGCCTTCCCTCGACCCCTCGACCCCTTTGAAGAGGCTTCGAGCCTCCCTTCGAACCACCTCTCGACCCCTCGACCCCTTCGATTTGGCTTCGAGCCACCTTCCGAGCCCTCGACTGGATGCTGGATAAGTTGCGAGGCCCTGTCCTCCCCCTTCCTTCCCCTCTACCCAAGTCTCTGGTATGGGAAGTGACTGAGGACAGTCAAGATTCGAAGACCCCCTCGGATGTAGGGAAGGCAAGCTCCCTACTAGGATATGGACTAGGTATGGAGTGGTTGAGGCTGGTTTGTTTTTTTCTAAGGGGCTAGATCCCCGTTTTGTACTTGGGATTGGGACTTAGCTGCGAGGCGAGTGGCTGCTTAGTAAGCAAAGTGGGAACTTGGACTTGAGTTTGTATTAGTTAAAAATCAATCACCACTATAGAGACTGGAGAGCACAGGCTGGTGAGACCAGCCTGTGGCAGTCTTCTTCTGTTGCTATCCTTGAGTGTGAGGACAGGACAGCCCTAGGGGAGTCCCAGGGTAGTGGGATTGGAGAGTCTTCAGTCAGAGTAAAGCTAAGTGTCTACAGTGTCTTTTCAGTTTCTTTTTCTCTACAGTCCTCTTTTCCAGACAGAGTCCCCAGGACTATCTGCAGGCCTATCAGGTCTACCCTACCCCTACTCTATTCTATCTTCTTTTCCTTCAACGTGCGAATCCGAGTCAGGGTGGCGAGTGGGTAGATCTTGAGGAGGCTGGTAAAGTGTCCTCAAGGCGTGATCCTTGTACCAGCCCGCGGCGTCATAGCAGATCCCCGTGGGCTGGTTCATGTGCTGAAGCACATTAGTCTCGGAACAAAATTTCTTTCCGCACCGCGGACACCTAATTTTCTTCGATTTTCCGTGATTCGTTTTCGCCTTAGGCATCTTCAGACTTGGGGATATAAGTCGTTGGGATGTAAGGCTTGAGGCTGAAACTTTACCGTGAGTATGAAGTGGCTGTGTAAGTATGTAATCGCAACAGTGTGGCTTGCGACTTCGTTTACGGTGGAATTCTCCCCCCAACTATCACAATCATGAGCGATGCGATTAATGCTCCAAAAACCCAGTCTCCTCTCACACCTGCTCGTGAAAGACGTGCGTCGGATGAGCTATTCCATTTATCGCCATTCATGATCCTGGACCACCACACCATCTCTTCCGTTGACTATCCGGATCCTTCCAGTTCTATCCCTGCCGTTGGTCTAAAGCTGCGATCCAATCGTGATGATACACCAGCTAGAGACAGCTTTCTTGATCCACCTGGTCGCTCTGAGGTTCCAAACGAAACCCTCGACGCCTTCGGGAGCGGCGACGACTCGAACAATGATGGACTAGCATCCTCAGGTAAGGTAAGTTTAATGGTGCGACCTCTTGCGACTCCCGAGTCAGGTTATGCTCATGGATTCTTGGAAGGACCACAAGGTAATCCCAACTGTTGCTTCTCCACGCTGTTCAAGAGAAGCCTACCTCTTGTTAGAGGTAGCCAAGGCAGACCAACGTATTTTCCTCGCACGCGAAGCTCTCGCTCTCCAGATCGTCCAGTGCAACACACTCGTCTTACAGTACAATCGCATGACGTTGGAGAGGGCACAAAAAGATATACGCACCGCAGACCAGTTCATCGGGCATGTTCGGCTTACAATTCGGGGAAGCGGTCATACTCCTGCGTTCGAGTATGCCATGCAAGAGGACCATTCGCATTTAGCTGGTGCATCTGGTAAGTTGCAGATCTCACTGACGGTAATACTGACATCGTGACATGGCCGTCAATCCTGTGCAGGGCAACCATCATACAGACCGTCATTCAACGTTGATCTCACATAATTTCCAGTGTACTGTATGACTCTTTCTGTTACTGTTGTAGTACCATCTCTGCTTAAACACCGTGTATACTAAGTATGAATTGCCAAACTAACAACGAGTCGACTGCAGTCTGGCAGGAACTGGTCGGGTTAGAGACACGTGGAACGGTCTAACCCTCTGAGAATAGGACAGGCTGTGTCCCGGCTATTTTACTGGAGTGTCGGCTAAATGTGAACTTTGCCATCGACGAGATTAGCTCATCAAATTATCCGAGCCCAGCCAGACCCCACAGGTCTGTCCCGGAATAGGACGGACCGTGTCTCGGCTACATTACTAGAGCCTCGGCTAAACGTGAGGGTCGTTTTGCTGATGCTCCGATCGTATGGGTGAGGTTATGATGATGGCGAGCCAAGTAATCCGCCATGGCCAGTTTGAAGTCGGGGAGTCCATACAACTCAGCTGCTCTGTCAACGTCTATGTTTGTCATTTTTGGTCTGGATGCGAGGTGGAAGGCGGTGGTAGATGACGCAAATGTTCGATAAGGACGAGGAGCAGTCGGGAAGTCACCCGCACTGAGGGCGTGAGCTCTTTTGAAGTAATCAGTGACCTGCCTTGAACCCAGCGTATTTTCTTCGCCATCGGAGGGATCTGAATCGTCTGAGTCCCCACGAAGATCGAGATAACGCGCCGTCGTTGCCTGCATAAAGAGTTGACACTTCTCTTGATGATCAAGATAGCGACAGATTTGTCCGTCAAAGTTTTGGTTGTTGCCAGATCGGGCCGGGTCCTTGATAACGTCAATGTGAGCATGTTCAGTAACGTCTGCCAACCACTGTCCCAAAGCACCCATGCTCCTGATACTGGGCGCAACGGAGAGCATAATCTCTAACTTTGGGATTCGCCAATGATCCATTGAGCCTCGTGCACCAGCCTCCATGAGGGCAGCCTTGTTATCGTGGAACTCTTGTAAACTTGCGGTAAGCTTGGCGATGTCAGCGTCTGTAAGTTTTGGTGCTTGAGAACGATAGCGAAAATCAGTCAAGGCCTGAATGGTGGTGAGAGCGCCCTGTGGAATACCTCCTGCAACTACGCCCACGATATATCGCTGAACTTCCCGGTGCAGCCGCATCGACGTCTGCTTGAGAGTCGTGATCCCATCTGGAAAATGCCGATATCCACTACACGTTCATAGGAGAGAAAACCGGAAATCAAGCTCATCTGCTCCTAGCATTCTGGAGCACCACTTCCGATCATGGTCCCAAAACATCTTGAAGAAATGGTGCAGGACCTCCGGGGTGAGGAAGGAACTCGGCTCCGCGAGGGCCCAGTCGAGCCAGAAAGGAGACGCGACCCCATTCAGCTGCCATTTCCGACATGCTTGAAAATACGAGGACAGGTTCCGGGCACGCATCTCCCTCTTGACCGCAATAAGTAATTGACGAGTTTTGGACGCGGTGCGCGCTGCACAGCGGAGGGGATCTCCGAATTGATTGGATACAGCCATGGAGACGGCTGACGCATTGTCGGTGATGCATGCGATAACATGTTGCTCTGGAGTATCGGCGATATAAGCCACAAGTGGAGTGAAACAGTACTTAAGATTTCCGACGGGGTCGCTCATCATACGACCCACTTCAGCAGCCATTTTGAGAGGCTTCACGACGACGGAAATGACTTGATGAAGTAACCGACTTGCTAAAACGCCACGCAGACGCTTGTTCGGGTGGACAAACCGAGGAACATGCGGACGTCGGCTGAAATGTTGGCTAAACTAATCAGAAGAGGATGAGCCTGGCGGTTCCCGACTTGGGTGATATGAGTTTTGTCGGATGAAAGAACGACACCGAGGAGTGTTGCACCGTCGGGTAGAGCATCCTGGGGGAAATGTGAACAAATATATGGCCTTCATGAGGGTACGTACCTGGAGTTCCCATGCCCGGTCACCAGTGAGCCAATCTGTGTAGATATGCTGCGTGCGGTCCGCTGCACTGTAGATCTTCTCTGGCACAAAATGAATCAGCCCATTGTTAGATGGCGAATGTATGAGGTGTTGGAGGCATTCGATGGCGTCTCGATAGAACACCTGCAAAGCGCGTCGAGTGGGCGACTCGGTTTTGACAGATCGACACTTCCACCGGGGTCCAGAAGGGAGCAATTCAATAAGTTTCCGAAGCGCTTTCGCTGTTTTGAAAGAAAATCGCTGTGATTTGATCTGAAATGTACAGCATCAGTACTCGTAGTAGATAATGAAAAGAAACCCACAACATCCAGAGAAAGACATTCGTCAATAGCGGCCATGCTCAGACCTGAATTGGCAAGCCACGAAGCAAACTTCCACTCAGCTCCAGATGAAAACGGGTAGAATAAGTTATGCTGGTGCTCTGACGAGAAGGGATCGGCATCGAACGCGTCCATGAAAGTATAGCCTCGTCCGTAGTTCGCAGACGCACCAGAATATAGCTCCGTAACTGGTTCGTGAGTCCGAGTTTCCATTTCAACGTCGAATACTTCATCAGCGAGGCCATCGAAACCCGAGTCCATGTCTATCCAGTCACCAGCGTCTCCATTGGCACCCAAGAACGGGGTTTCGCTAGATTTGATACGAAGTTGACTAGTGATGTAACGTCCGCATGGTTGATTCATGTGTTGAAGAAGTCGCGTATGGTTGGGAAACAATTTGCAGCAACCAGGGCATCTTGCATTAGGCATGACAAGGACGAGCTCAGCAACTCTCAGGAGGTAATGATAATTTAGCAGCCCCGGCAACTTCCGAAAAGTTCGAGACTACAACGATGAACATGTCGAATCCCACCTCCACAGCTAAACCGCGTTCCCCAGTACTGTTACCCAGGTGCGTTGATTGCAAGTACTATATGATCGCAGCGTCTAAAGAGATTCTTCACTGTGCACAATAGGCCACTGTCAGCGGTGCCTCCCACGCCGTTGGAATCTTCTGAAGAGGCGGTCTCTCTACTGCATCTCTTAAGAGCCGATCGTGATGTTTGCCTGGCCGAATTCAACCTTCTCAATTGCGAAATCGTTCAGTGCACTGCTCGCGTCTAATATTACACACACCAGGCTGAGAAGGCGAGAAAACGGATTGAGCATGCAGAGCACGCAATCGGTCATGGTCGGATGGTCATCACTAGGAGCGGGTACTTGTATGAAGCTACGGTTGGATGTTCACGCTGTAATTAAGGTATGACAGGACCTTTCCATGTCATCCCGACAATGGACTGATTTTACGCAGTAGCACTTTATACTGTTTAGAAATCTCCATCTATACGCTGAACGTCGAATGTATGTACGACCGTTCGTCCGTCATGTAAGGACTAGCTATCACACAGTACCCGCATTGCCGTTACATGCACTCTTGTTGTATTTTGCTCGGGTTTCATTTGACATTGTTTGGCCGTCTAATACCTGTATACGGGTGTGATCACGGCGCATCTCATTTGATGTTGTTTGTCATTAAGTCGTCGCAATCGACCTTCGCACATCGCGGCTGCCCCCAACGTCTTTGGTGGATGTTCGTCGCTTATTATTCCGGTGCTGGTGGTCGTTCTGCTGGCTTTGGTGAGTTGCTCGCATTTTGTACCGTTATTGCTCGACAAGATCTCTACTAATGGTGTCCGGTTCTGGCAGTCTCGTCGGGTCTCCTCGATGAAGCCCATCTTGGTGAAAAGGACTTCTCGTTGCGTGTATGCGAGCGCGCTGCATTGCAGTGGTGGGACTTCCATACCTGGACTGTTGTGTATCCAGTCGTATGCGAATTTTTCATCACCTGTCACTTTTGCTTATAACCCGCACTTCACATACGCTGATGCCATCGTTGGGCTCTTCCTCAGCTGATGACGCTACCTCCTACCTGGGTCAAACAGGCACAAGCAGCCAATCCAGGATCCCCCCAGTCGAAATTTCCCCCACAGCCCTCGGAATGCAATGACAAGACTCTATCCACGTGCATTGTTGGCCTCATCGTAGCGACCACTTGATCGGAATATGAATGGAGTGCACTTCACTGCATGCAGGAGATCAACATATTCTGCTGCCGCTTCCATGTGAGGAACTCAATTTCAATCCAGACCATTGCTTACCACCACCGTGCCAGACCAATATGAATACCCCCCCTCCCCTATGAGAAACAACACGGACTGGTGATCACACATCCATCTCCTGGTCATTTTTTCTTATCTGTAGTTCAAGTTGTTGTATTTGTCTTAGTCGTACACTAGTGTGCGGCAAGCTTCGCTTTGTCTGGAGTCTAGGATACTGGAATTGTAAACTGAAAATTTGACTCCTGGGAAATTTGAATGTATAGATGAATCTGGAAATTCTAGAATACTGGAATTGTGACCTGAAAATTTGACTCCTGGAAAAATCTATATATATAGACAAAAAGTTTGAAACTGGAGGGCTGGACAACTGGAATGTGACACACAGAAAGTCTGGAAGGCCTGGGACTCTGGAATAAGGTGTACAAAAAATCTGGAAGGGTCTGGACCTGCTGGGAAGCTGGGAGGTGAATGTCTGGTTTGCTGATGTTGGATCACTGCTTGACCACCACGCATCGGGAGAGTTGGGCGGTGAGAAAGACAAGGGGGGACACGAATCAGAACCGGAAGGAGTCTTCGATACCTTCTGGGACGAGGTCGATGAGATTGATCTTGAAGGGATGATTCACGAGCTTACCGGCGAGTGGGGTTCACGCCCACCAGTCAAGGACATGCGTACCAAACGCCGCTCTGCAATAAAACTGATGGTGGGTGTATACGACACTTGTAAAAGAACTGAAACCAATGAGAATTAGAAAAAAACGATAATCAGCGGTATTCTTATGCATGGCTTCAATCAGAAGTCAAATGCCCTGCAGAGCCTTCTGGGCCTATTCTTGCAGTCAGCCCACACTCCATACAAGGTGATCGATACCCTCGCTCACCTTGGAATTTCAGTCTCCACGGACACCATAAACCTGGCGATTCAATCTCTGTCACAGGAGTCACAGAACTCCTTGCAACGACTTGGGCAGTCACTCCTTGCATCATACGCGTATGATAATTTCGACGTTGACCTGAAACACGACGTTCCAACCGTTGAGAAGTCGAACGACTCACTCAAGCATCTCACCTCAGGCTTGATGTTCCCACTTGTCCACGGGGTTACGTTGGATGACTTGAAGTGTTCAGAAGATCTGTGGAGGACGTCAGCATTAAACCCTCTCGTAGATGAACCACACACTCCTCCAAAGCGTGCATGGTGGGACCTGCTAAAACAACTGCAACCTGAGCAGTCGAGGTTTAACGTGAACGCATCCTGCCGCGATCGATTCAAGTCATGGATGTTCCTGCATGACCTATGCACACACGGGCCAGAGTACTTTCGTCAATACAAACCGATGATTCAAAACCCGGAACCAGTTGAACAAATACCTACTGTGAAGACGCCAATCTTTGCGGCCCAAGCGATGGATATCAATAACTCTACAGTTAGTGGAAACATTCAGGCGGTAACGGAACTACTCGAGCAGGGTGGCGTGGATGACCCTGCAGTGATACCGGAAGCGAACGTCGATGGCTCGCCGGATGTATCGAAGTATGTTGTTCTTATGCATGGTGACCTTGGCACCGGTGAATGACTCCATGCGGCTCAATTACGCCGCTCGATCGAATCTACATCTTGGAATCGACTTCAGCACATCATCTTCATACCTGGACTCTTCCACTTGAAGATGGCTTGTGCTGATGCATTGTGGCGCTGTTTCATCTTCCCATCAACTGTTCGTGAGGACGAGACAAGCCTCATGCGTGACGTTGCGCAATTACGTCCAAGAGAAACCGGCATCTACACGACGAAGCCTGGTTTTCGTCGGATGCACCAGCTTGTCAGCCATGCAGGTATATGTCGACGTCTTGATTGCTGGAGAGTACATGCCTGCAAACAGAAGGGATTTAGTAGTCTTGAAGAGTTCGCCCACTCGAAGCCGACACTAGACGACCTCAAAGCGATGGCCGAAGAGATCGCTTGCATGTATGTTGCAACTAGTCAGTTACGTCGTATGCGTAGGAGACAAGGAGCGGAACGCGACCTACAGTTCGAAAACGCGCTGCTGTTGAACAAATATTTCTTGCTGTACGAGGAATTATCGTATGCGATGAACGGTGGCGACATCGGCTGTGTGGAGGCCACCATCGTAAGCTGGATCCCGATCCTAAAGGCGATCGGAAAGCATAAGTACGCGACACACATGACCAACTTTCTGTACAACGTACACTTTGTCTATCCGCCGGGCCTACGGCACGCAATCCGCTACCACATTCTTATAAACCCAACCGGCCGGCCGATGAAATGGAGAGCCGTGGATTGGTGCGTTGAGCTGAATAATCTGTTCACGAAGGTCGGGAGTACTTTTTCTCGCTATGAAAGATGACTTACGGTGGACTTTTTTGGCAGGTGAAAAACGGGGGCAAGAATTCAAACCGTTCAGTCGAGCGCATAATTCTTGAGTCACCGCTTGTTCAGGTGTATCGAAACCTGCAGGGATTAGTACAACGAGACTTCAGTCACGCTCACCTAACGACCAGCCACGCGCCGCCGGATATGGCACAAACATTCAGAAAAATTCAGGAACGACTAGAATTAAATTCACCGCATGTCATATCTCCTGGTAGGAAAAGCCGCCATCAAGTGGAAGACCTACAAGATAAAGGACGAGAAATGATGGAAAAAGCTGTGCGAGGAGAAGTATTAATGGAGAGCGAAGGGGATGGAATAGAAGGGCTTGAAGGCGGTGGATTAGACGACATAATAGCGGAACTACAGTAGTTAGTGAAGCTGTCTGAATGTCTAAGCATACGATGTCGAGTGTTAGCGCATTTGTCGACGCACATTCTCCTTGTTCCCAGCTGAGACGTGGGACGGATGGTTCAGACAAACACGATTGCGAGCTAACACAGGTAAGTGTCAAGCTACCGCAGCAAGGAATGCACTCACCATTATGACCCTCTTGGCCGCAGGCACTGCACTTGTTCGGGCGCCTCCGGGTTATGGGTATGGAAGAACCAAGGTTGGCGACGGACAACGTTGTAGGGAGTTGTAGTTGGGGTAATGGAACGACTGTGGGAGTGGTGATGCTGCTGGTTGTGCCGCGACTGAGTGGTGTAGAGACGAAAACAGAAGGAAGTGGGGGGGCATGTCTTCGGATAAGAGCGAGGACCTCATCGCCGTACAGATCGCTATCCATCCATCCCATCTCCCTTTTAAGGTCTTGACAGGTTTCGATCTTGCGGTGGTGTGCACAGTCGATGATGCGGTCGAGGGTAGAGTCGCTCATGATGACAGGACCATCGTTGTTTAGGCCCGCCCATCCATAAACAGTGGCCGTCTTTTGTTCGCACCAGTCGAGAAGGGAATTTTCCAAAGCGTAGTCATATTTGTCCTTCGTATACTTCGGGAGGCGAGAACGTTGAGTTGCGCGGGGCACTTTTGGGACGCGGGATTCATACGAAGTGAAGTCTGAAGGGTTGTGGATATCGCAGCAAGTGGAGGGATCCATGACGCCGCAGCGGGAACAGCCGTGTGTGTCGATGCTGTTGCACTCGTGGTGATCCGATTCTATACGGACACGTTGAGACACAGTTCAGAAGCGGAAGAATTTCCCACCTGCGGCGGCATTATCGAAGCAAACGTTGAAGACCGTCCTTCTGCAACCTCCGTCCGATTGTTCCTCGGCATTGATCAGTAAGTCGAGCCCTACGTCCAGGTTCCTCTTCCGCCGTTTCCCAGTGTGAAGTGTCTGACCTGGAAATTCCTCTCCTCTTGCCAGCATGCCCAGCAATGCATCAACTCCTTTAGTGCCTGGCCCATCCGCATCCACAGGTGCCGATTTACTCTCTTCCTCGCCCGATTCTCCATCTGAAAAACCACCATCAGCCGTCGCCCGCCCATCGTGTTGGGTTCTGGCAGGACCCTCCCTCGGGTTTCCGTTGTACGAAGACAATGCGGCACGTTTGAAGGGAGGTGCTTCTCCGGTGTCACACACCAAAG